>JAHXMU010025063.1:0-32489 GCA_019455685.1 Philornis downsi
ATGTACATTTACAGCATCGAATTGAATTTCATATAAAATTCATTATATAAAAAAGGGTTATATATTAACGTCAAATGAATTAATATTTTGTATCAAAAATCGAAAGGGATATTTTATTAACCCTGGAAACATTTAAAACCAAAAATACTATATGAAATGTTAAAGTTGAAGTTTATTTTTCCAATCAGATTTCATTTAACCTACGAATTCAATTTACGATTATATGCAAATGTGTTAACAAGCACTTAAGACAATTCAATTAGGACTAATGAATTAAAAATTTTGAATAAATGATTGATTAAATTTAAAAATAGCGACCGCAAATCAACAAATAGCCACAATTCATTGAAAAGACGTCAACGAACAATAGGGCCAATAAATGAAAACAAATCAGTTCTGATTTTAAATCTTTATACTGCCTTTCAAAACATTGCCTGTGTGGATGTTTTACTGTATCAAAGAGCGACTGTCTCTATGATGAAACATCGTTCAAATGGTTTAGCTGAACATATTTTACACCTTTTAAGTGTCATCCAGCCAATTCAAATACGGCAACTGAAAATACGAAAGCGAGGACTGCAAAAGAAACATTCAAGGATGTCAAAGGTATCAGGTTTTCAGATTTTGAAGAATAAAATTTTCTGTCAATCCCAATATTTTGTTAGATATTGTTAACGTTGTTAAAGCGTTAGCAAAACAAAGATTAGAGTGCTCTGCAAATTGTCAAAGGAAAGCCTTGGCAATCTCAAAGTAATAACACCGACCTGAAATTGGTTTCACCATCCGCCATCAATGTGGCAGTGAAAAGGAAAGGAAACACTCAAAGATGTGAAAGATATCAGGTTTTCAGATTTCGAAGAATAAAATTTTCTGTCAATCTCAATATTCTGTTAGATGTTGTTAACGATGCTAAAGCGTTGGCAAAACAAAGATTAGAGTGCTTTGTCATTTGTCAAATTAGCGCTTCGGCAATCTCAAAGTAATAACACCGATCTGAAATTGGCCGACTATGTTTCATAGTTAGAAAAACGTCTAGCAAAATTGACGGGAAAAGGTTTGATCAAATATAAATCCAACAGTGTGATTTTGAAGACGTAATTTTTATCAATTTTTAAATGCCACTGCTATAAGAAATATACGAAATATAGCGGTAAATATATGAAAGAGTTCATACAGTTGTCTCTTGCATAGAAATTGTAGAATTACAAACTACCTCAAGTGTCATTTTTAGTATTCTAATTAAACCACAAATTAAGTGATAATTTGTACAGGCATTTATTTACGAATTTTTCAAATCCTATTGTTTCTCAAAATATACCTTTCCGGGGAGCACTTGCGCTTACAAATTTCGCGTTCACATATCAGTACATTCAATACAATTTCATAATTATCGCATTAGCCTTTTGCTTCAGGCGATGGCTCTTTTACTGCTTTATCTCCTAAAGGTTTGAATTTGGAAAAACAAATTTTTATCGTCTGTCTGAGACATAATTTTGGTAATTTTAGCAACAGGCGTGTGTCCTACCCAATCATTTTTATCTCCTTTCTATTGTAATTCTCAGAAATACAAACTGAAGAGCTGATATAATAAATTTCATAAGTGTCATTCCTTTCCAATCTAACTTTCTTAAAGTTAGAATTTGCAAGAAACAGGCTTTCTAATATATACCCATTTGCTTCTTCTTACTCCTTTTTTACCCCTTACATGTATACGACTAATTTCATTCTTCTAGTTTCAATCGATTGTTCTGTAATATGACATAATTTTTGTCCCGTTTCTCCGATTTTGAAGTTAGGTAGTAATTTTTTATATATACGACATTAGGTGCACAACAAAGTTCCTGCTGTTTGCCAGTAGATGGCGCCAGCTGTAAGTGCAAGTCGATTTTGCCATAACATAAACTTCATGGGCCAAGCTTAGGCATATGGTAAACATACCGCCTCGACACAATAGTGATTTTCTTTTAACACACATTCACATTCTTTTGGTTGTATGAACACGTATGACTTTGTGTCAAATAATCGTCATCGCAAGTATTGATTTCCTTCTTTCAATCGAAGACAACGGCCTCTAAAGCTAATCTTTCTATCCTAACAAAATATAGAATATAGTAAAACAAAATCCATTATTTCCGCAATAAATGGCTTTAGTATTCTGTGTCTCGCGTTGTATAAGTACGATTTGATTACGATAGATGGAGTTGGAAAGATAAGCTATATCGAAAGTTTTGTGATTGCTTGGCACAGTTTGAGCGAGCGCCAAAGATGGACACAATTAAAGAGAAAATACACCATATTTCGGCTGTAACAGCAAGTCACGCTCAATTTTGATTTCGCCTTTTCCATTTCGGTCATTTTAATGTCAGGTATGCACCATGACCAATTCTCAGTAGAATAATGGAAGTTGCCTAATCCATGTAAGCACTGTTTTGATTGTCTATGAGCTAAAATTGTGAGTTAACTCGGAAAAACCTCATGGACCAAATTTCCAGCTGCGAATCATTGCTGTTTTGCAACAAAATTGACCCGTTTCTGATATGGACGGTGACTAATGATAAAAAGTGGGTCACTGACAATAACATCAAGCGCCGATGGTGCGCCGACGGATGGTTTTGCTGTATTTGGTTCCTCACAGGTTGCTTGTTGAAACCGAAATCGCCGTAGAATCTTCATGTTCGAATGTGAAGTTGCATTACAACCGGGTGCTGCAGATTCATAGAGTAGCAGAGGTGGTAAGATAGATCGCACTTCCGCCGATGGGAAGTGTGAGCCGACAGTTGCGGTAGTTGGTTCCTAGAATTGTTGAATTATATTCTAAGATAATCCAAGTTCGCTTGGCTATCCTAGGGGGTACTGGCAATCACATTGTAACATAATTTTAACATAATAATTGTAACATAACATAATTCTATTCTAAGATAGTCCTGGGTTGTAGCATGCCCAGTGTGATTAGCATAATGTGAATAAGGCCTTCAAGGCCAAACCTGCGTAAACTTTCTGTGAGCTTAGTGAGACTGGCAAGGAATAATCTACTGTAGGTATCACCCCTATAGCCAATCATTTAAATCGGACTTGTATAATTGTGCACTTGTCTGAAGAAAATAATCATCTAGATGCGGCCGGCTTTGGTCAAGATGAGGGAAATTGTGCTCCATCAGGACAGCGCCACGGTATTCACACCGATAATAACTCGGCAGAAGGTTTGGAATCTTAGTTAAGAGGTTCTTATGCATCCAACATATAGTTTGGAATTGGCATCAGGTGTCTATGGGATGGGGATTTAAAAATGACAAGAAGTTTTTGAACAAAATGGAGCATATTTGACGTATGTAAATCGGATCATTTTAACGATGCGAAATAAAGTTTTAAATGTCGTGCAAAAACAAAAGGATTTCTTTTTATCACATCTCATATTGTGACGTCCTTTTTATGCACTCCCCTGCAGCATTCATAGGTGTTTTCACCATTCAAATTGGGCAACAAATACATTATTAACAGATTGTCAAAGAATTTGAATGTCCAAGGTAACCAAATTGAACTATCCACTGTGCAGCTTCTGTTAAGTTTTAACTATGTTTCTCTTAAGCAGCATTCAACTACAATCTGTGACCAAGGGTTCAGATAGAATCAGGTATTCTAAGGTTGCAAGTCATTTTCACTGCCTCCTTGCTTCAGAGGTTTAACTATCTGAAAAAGTTCTACCTATAAAAAGGCTGAAGTGAAAAGTAAAACAAAGTTTGCAGCTTTTCTGACCAATTATTTTTGCTTTTTAATAAAGTTATTGCTGCAAAAAACATTTTGGTGTTGGCTTTAGTCATTACAGGATACAAAATGCTAATTCTTCTCTTGATTCAAATTTATATTTCATCAGCATATTAAGACACCTACATATTTATACATCAAATTAGCAAATGTTTATCAACTTGTCAAACTAAATTGAGTCATTTCATGTAATCCATGATTAAGACATCTACAGGTGAGCAGATAAAATCAAATGACATTTGCATTATTTGTCATTATGTTATTCTTCCAACCACGCCCTTGTGATTACCCATTTGACGGCTTAATCATGTTGCGATTGAGGGAAACGATAAAATGATAATCAAAATGTTAACAAATTATAAATTCCGAACTAAATCTCCACTTAGCAAGCTGTGATTAGTTACCATAAGTCATTCACAATCACAAGCAGAGGAAAAAATTACATGTTCGATGGAATTCCATCAAAATGATTTGATGTTTTTTTCAATAGTCCCAGATACATTCACAATACGTTGTCATTGTATGATTGACTCGTGCCAAACTATCTGACCTTACACCTTGCAGCAGCATCAGCCACGCCGCCACAGGCAGTTGCAACATCTTGGAATCATGTTTGTGCCACGATTCATCCAACAATGAAGCAGACGAGGTTTGAGTGCGGTGCTTTATGTTGGGCCCCTCTAGTTTTTCTCGGTTTGCATCTTTTAAACGATATAAATCCTGAATTTTATTTGTTTTTTGTTGAGATTTTTCTTCTTTTTTTGTGTAAACAATTGAATGTAGTGCTATGTAGCAGCACTGAACGTCATTGTTCTCTTTTGTGGGTTTCTTTAGGGGGCCAATGATGACTATTTGTCGACCGCTACAGAGGAGAATTCAGATTTGAATAATTGAAGATTTATTTTTCATTTTCAAAATTTATAGTCGATCAGAGAAAATATTCACTCAGATTTTGGTAATCAATTGTTTCATATGTCTAAAATCTATTCACAATTCAAATGGGTGGTAAAAGGTGTGGTTTTCTTGTTGTTTCTTATTGTATGCACTCAAGGGAAAGGGTATGAATGAAGCGATTTATCGATTGTTTCAAAGATCTTTGAATGATTTAGTAAAAAGGTTAATGTGCTTAGTAATCGTTGTACAAAGAATACAAAGGTTTTCCTTGGCCATTAAGTTGTGAACGCCAAGAAACAAACACACCCCTTTAATTAAAAATAGATTTTTGTATGCACAACTTTGGCTTAATTATATTTAATGTTATTAATATAATGTCAAAGCTATTCTTATAGAGAAAATTGATAAAAATCTTAAGAGAACAAAACAAGTCAAACACCACAATCGCAAACACAAATGAGTCAAACATTTGTGAAAGACGCAAACTGGGTTTTAATTCATAATGCTGTTCACTACAGCCAGAGGCATATTTTAAAGTTGCAGAGTAATCAATAATATGAACAGCATAAATAAAAATTAGATAAATTATACAAAATAAATTTAATAACTCTTAATCGTTTTTAACCAACGGACTAGTAAGTTATATTTAATAACGTATTTGTATCTGAAAAAAATTGGGTTTTCAGTAACAACGTAAAATGATCTTAGTTGTACGATAAAATTAAATTAGAAATAAAAACAGGATTCTAACCAATACAGAAATTTGAGACAGAGGAAGTGATCTACATACACCTTCACAAAATGCCAAAAGAAGAAGCATCGTACATGGCTAAGTTCTTGTTAAAATAATTCTCTGAATTAAAGCACAATAAAACAAGCAAAATTATACCTTCAAATTCAAATCAAATCATTTTGGTTTGGCCTGGTGTATGATAATTTAAACTAAACTTAGTGAAATTGAATAAACGAATTTACGAATATGTGAATTAAATTAGATACTTGTACGACAGTGTGGGACTTACTATAGAGATCGTATCTACAAGGTCGATTTTTATAATTTTACCAAGATTACGAGTGTGTTCAAACAATAAAGTGAATTTAAATTTTTTCAAAAAATATTTATTTATTCATATATATTCAAAGTAGTCCCCCTCAGATATAATACACTTGTGCTGGCGTTTTTTCCAATCCTCTAAGCAGTTCTGATATGCACTTTTTGGTATGTCCTTAAGCCCTCTCAGCGATTCGGTTTTTATCTCCCCAATCATGGCAAAACGCCGTCCTTTCATGAGTCTCTTCAATCTGGGGAACAGGAAAAAGTCGCAGGGTGCCAAATCTGGTGAATACGGTGACTGAGGCATGATAACAGTGTTCTTATTGGCGAAATAATCTCACACAAGCAAAGATAAGTGAACAGTTGCATTATCATGATGCAAAAGCCAAGATTTTTTTCCCACAATTCCGGGCGTTTTTTTCATATTGCTTTACGCAAACGGCGCATATCTTCAAGGTAATACTCCTTATTTATCGTACAACCTTATGGTAAAAACTCCTGATGCACTACGCCATAATAATCGAAGAAAACAGTGTTTTTTGGACTTGGCGCTCCTGGACCCTTCTATTGGGACGATTGGGCTTTGGGTTCGATGTGATAACCATATACGATTGATTCGTCACCAGTTATGACCCTTTTAAGCAAACCTGGATCATCATCGTTGACGTTATTCAGCAATTCCTGAGCGATGCTCATGCGACGCTGTTTTTGGTCAAAATTCAGCAATTTTGGAACGAACTTCGCTGCCACACGTTTCATGCTCAAAAATTCCTAAAAGATTGCATGGCATGAGCCAACCGATATGCCGATATCCTCAGCAACTTCTCTAATTGTGATTCGACTATTCTCTATAACAATTTTCTTCACTTTCTCAACATTTTCATCGGTTGTTGATGTGCTGGGGCGTCCAGAGCGAGCGTCGTCATTCACATCTTCTCGACCTTGTGTAAAAAGCTTGTACCACTTTTTTGACTCAGGCTACTCTCACCGTATGCCAACTGTCAACATTTCAAGTATTTTTGAGCACTTAATTCCAATTTTTACACAAAATTTTATGCAGCTTCTTTGATCCATTTTCTTCGATAGCAGAAAATCGTCCAACACGTAAAACACTTGTCTTATTTATGCCTCCCACAAACAAACTAAACATGCTTTACGGATAAAACCGTCAACATATCTTAGAAACGAGTGTACCAACGTTAAAAAAAAACAATAATAATCGAAAGTCGAGTGAAAATTCACCTTTTTTTTTGAACACATCTCGTATAACACAATAAAAATCATAAAAATTTTAAACTTAAGAATTTCAATGGAAACATCAAATTGTAATAAATCGATCAGTTTGTATGGGACCGTCTCAGGAAGGACGAGATAATGACGTCCATTTTTATTTTCAGTACTTAGTACAGCAAATGCCTATGATATGTGCCAACTTTGAATTTAATATAGCTTCTTAATAGGTATTGATCTAAAAGTACATCGATTAAATCGATCATTTGTGTGAGAGCTAATAATTTGCCAGGAAAATTACAAATCAATACAATGGATAAAGATCCAGGCGGTTGCAGCCTACTAATTAGAAACGACAAAAGAAAGATTGATTTTCAGAAAATCGGCATATGTATGGGAAGTACCAGAATGGGGAAATCCCTCTGGTCCAATTGGATTCTACGACCCTACTTTGACAAGTACCAAACGTGTACCAAATTTATTGCTATTAAATAAAAGATATGAATCTAAGAACACATTGTAAGTCAAATCAATGGTACCAGGAGGATATGGATAATTGATATTTTTTTTTTCAAATTTTTCTAGTCATTTTGTATGAGAGGAATCAGGAGGGCTGAACCAATATAGCCCATTTACAATGCCTGGTTGCTGTCTGGCAAAATATTAAGCAGTGTCGAGTTTAAGTACTTTCATAAACATTTACGAATGCTGTTGCATCTACCAACCATTCAACCAGCCAGGCAGACAGAAGGGCATGTCTCAATCGACTTGGAATGTCTTAAAACACATTTTCGTTTCCTATTGGGTGTTATATTTTTAACATACTAAATGTCATATACTATCATTCCTACGGGTGAAGGTACAACAAAAAAGAGCAGCTTTCGATATCAGTTTCCAGGGAGTTTTAATCCTGGTGTTGTGAACTTTAGATAGAAATAAATAAGACGCATAGTTTGAAAAAAAAAAAACGAAAGAACGAAATAGTCGTGCGGAGTATTCAGACAGCAACTCTTATCCAATAGCAATGACAGTTCTTCGGCCACACGCAATAAATACTGTCCAGTGCTTGGGTTGTTGGTGTCTCTTGTCTAATTAAACACAGCAAAATTTGATACCGATTTAAAAACCTGACTATATAGATTTTTAATCTCATTTCATTTAATTTTCGTTGCCATTTAGTCCATACAACTAGAGAGTTATGATAGGCTTCCGACAACAGTGATTGTCTCCCGTATTTTACATAACATTTTCACAGCAAAACTTTTAGTTTGCATAAATGTCCACACTTACATACTTAGATGGTGGTTTAATCGAATTAATTATTGATAGTAAGCTGCACATAGGAAAAAATCCAAGAGCTTCGAACTCCTGTGTTCTTTTTTCAATTCACCCCAACGTTATATACTGGATACAACAGATTTTATCCTTCGAATATAATCTGCGCCGCCTATCCAAATCATTGTTGAGGGATTTCCGTACTGGACCACTTTCGTCCATTCGCACAATGTGACCAGCTAAAGCAATCACTGTATTTTGATGCGCTTGTTCAAGTCAATTACGGTACGCAACTCATACAACTTCATATGATGCAGATACTCTTCGTTTACCGAAATGGGGTCATGAAATGGGAAATGGGTGTAATTCTTAATGTTTTATGCAAAAACAACTAAAAGCAATCATTTATCAAGAGAAACTTTTTTACTACTTTCCAAAAATGCTCCCAACAAAGACCAATAAATACATACGTTTGAAGTAATCTTCGAAGCATTTTTTCCACTCAAAATGATCTCCAAAGAAAAAAAAGAATCTTCTTCAGGCGACTAAAAACGTAAAGCTAAACAGTTTTTTTGGATGCATGGGAATGAAATCTAATTGGATGCAAAATCGATGCTGCCAGGCGGTAGGCCCACCAATACAAAGTTTAGGTATCCTGCGAGGAGAAATATTTTTGATGACCAAATGAACATGCAATATTAATTGTATGCAAGTAAAAGTAATGCCCAAACATTATGCTCCAAGTGCATACTTCACATTATGATCACATAATATCAGTTCCCACATAGTATAAAAGTTTTCTGACACAAAAAATGACTTTGAAAAATTAGCAGAAGACGTCGGCCCTAAATTATGCTTCATCACCCGAAATCACAACACAAAACTTCTTATTTTAGATGACTCTTTTCCATTATTTAAACTGAGATAAATCTTTCAACTCTCTATAAAACAAAATGCAAAAACCAAAAGTAAAGCAAAACTTTTTGACCACATGAGCAATTGAAAATTGTATTCTTTATGTTGCTGCATTCAAATACACCGGCATTGCTACATTTCGAAGCTTAGTTGGACCTAATATTTTACGGAGCAATTTCCTTCCAAAAATTCAGAGATTTTCCATTCTTGTTATCATCCCTTCCTTAGTCTGCAATAATACGTAATTGATTTTTATCTCTTTTTATAACCAAAGCACTTTTGATGATTCTTTCCCAATTCTTGAGGAAGCTGCAGTGGCATCATGCAATTTTCAACCAATGATGTCTACATACACCAATGTACGTAAGCAACATACGGCTTTTGTTACAGATGATACCAGACAATTTTACTTCAAATTTGCGCACGACAATTTCCTTAAGAGTATTGAGAAGACTGTGCGACAGGTTATCACATTGTCCAAAGTATCAGCTACCCAGAAATACTAAGATCATATATTATTGCCATTTCCCATTCTGGAAGGTAGACTTACGGTCGACAGTACCTTAATGATAGGTTCCAGACAAATCCGATCTACTCTTTCACATAGTATACCCTCCTATGGGACCTTATAGGCAATGTGTAAATGAATGACCACACGATAATTTGGACACACTTCGACCGCTTTTTTAAAACACAGAACACAACGCTCATGTTCCAATCATTGGATATGCATTCCTTTGGAAAAGGCATGTTTGCCTATTATTAGGTCTGAGAAGATTTTCAATGTCGATGCAAAATAGACGTCGAAAAACTGCTGAACCCGCTTAACTGAACACTACTAATATTTTTTACAAAACCTATAGAATGGTTTTTTTAAAAAGCTCTTAACCGATTGTTCGGCTTCTGTCTTAATTTCCTATCCATCTCGATGAGCGGCGTCAAAGAGAGCGACCAAGATTCCATTAGAAAGAAGAATATAGAACTCATATCAGATCATTTTGTCATAGCCGAATTGCCGAATTGATAGCAAATATAGAAAACTCAATTCAATTTTTAATTTTGTGCGGTCGGTTTTGATTCCAACAACACAACTATATTTAATTTTGTTATTGTTTCATCTTCCATAATGAAATTACAAAAAATTTTATTTTGATTCCTATACCCAAATATAAATTCGAAACAATTTCGATCCTAACTCACTTTATTTAGCCTTTGTGTTTTATTTGGAAATTTTCAATTCAAAAAAACAGACAACATTATTAAAGAGCGGTGAAAATCTCGGAGAATTTGGCATCGTAAATTTCAGTATTCCAGTATTATTCCCGTAGTATTTATTTTATTCATTTTGTTATTTGCTTAATATTGGCCAGAAAGCTTTAAATTACAAGACTGTTCAATAAATGAAATGAATGAAAACGAAATACAGAAAATAAGCGATCTCTCGTCAAGATACGAAATTACATCAAGTTTCAGTTTTGTATCAGATTAGGAAACGAAACTGTATAAAACTATTTTAGTTTTACACAAACTATCTGCTTCATTATGTTTCGATAGAGAAACCGAATTAATGCAGATTTCTAACTTCGTTTTAGGTGAAAAACAAATTGTGATATAAAGTGAATTTTCTTTCTAATATGACTCAGAGACACTTTGCTAATGCAATTTAAATAAAATATCAAAATATAAACGAAACCGAACTTTCGTGAAGGTGCCTCCCAAATACAAATACAGAGAAGATGATTTCGTAAAGTCCTCATTAGAATGAAATGCATACCATTAATCGACATATATTCAGCCACGGCCACTGACCCAATTTTATTCTAAACAATCATTTACGTGAGTTTTACATTTTGACATTTTCCCAACTCAATCAATAGTCCATAAATCTTCACTCTATATCGGCTGCTGTTCATATGTATCACATTATAAGTCCAGTTTAAACTTTACTTTTGCCTAATCTCTAAAGAGCATGAAAATAAGTCCATAAACAACGACTCTACAAAATTTGTCTAAACAATCGTGCTCTAGTGGCGATCAACTGAGCCGCCGCTAAGCCAGCTAACAATTCATCTAGAAAGGAATATGTTGTGGCTTACAGTTAGTTGACTTGTACGTCCAAGACGAAAAACCAAATCACGACATTTTACAAGGATGTCGTAAAAAAAGAGATTAATTACACACCGTAGGGTATGGTATGATTTAGAAAATCTAAATCCATAATAAACTGAATACAAAATAAACAACATTTAAAACATAAGGCACGATTTTAAAGGCCTCTCACCCAATCAAAAGCACAGAAATGCTTGAAATACAAAACTTGAAAATTACCACAAATAATAATAACAAAATGTTAAGAAAACACAACATTAAAAAGTTGCATTACAAAGTTATGATGTGATGCCGGTAATGTAACTATATGTGGATGCTGCGATATTCGCAGAGTTATTTGATGGCAGTAACGTTCTCGTAGTTTGAGAAATAAATGTTTGTATTGAAACATGAAGGGATGAAAATATATCTAAAAATCTTGCAAATTGTACACACTAGGCATTTCCATTACCGACTTTTTGAGACAATTAAATTATTGAAAAAAACATTTTCGGCAGCACTAAGATAGTTTTAATTCTTTACTAGGATAAATTGTATCAGAATGTTATCCTTATCCTGCCAAACGCCCACGTTTTCAACATTTACGAATATTACTGAACATGAGCTATATGAGATGTACGCTGACAATGGCATGTTAATGCGACTCAATAGAAAGCGTTTGCGTTGATTGGATGATATTGTGCGAATGGATAAAAATTCTGCAATACGGAAGGTCTTTGACGATAAACTCTCTGGTCCTTTCGAAAAGGGCAACCGAAAATCAATTTAACGGCAACCAAGAATCTATCAAAATTTTATCAAAGAAACTGCGAAGAATTTTTACGTGCTGTTTATAATCAATAACCAATACGATTTGTTTCGATTGGCAATTTATAGAGATTAAGTTAGATAATGCTGGTAGAAATATCTGAGAAAAGATAAAGCTGAATGGTGTTAAATATGGAAATCGTATAAATAACAAAAGTTCCATTATTTTTATCGTACAAGGCTTTACTAATCTGTATCTCCCATTGTGTAAATGCGATCGAGTTACGCTGAATGCCGTCAAAAAAATAAGATTCCGTGCTCAGAAAACTACTCAGAGAGTTTAGTGATTGGTCAACTCAGCACTGTTTGGGCGAGCGTCAAAGACGGACGCCAGCAAAGAGAAAATACGCTTTATTTTACAATTTCTCTTCGACAAAATCGAAAACGCAAGCCAGACGCTTATGGCCCTAATCATGTGCAATTTTGGTTTCGTCGGTACCGTTCCGGTAATTTTGAAAATATCCTTATAATAATGAAAATCGGCAGGTGTGACCGTCACGTAAATATTGTATCGATGGTCCAGAAGCAACAAATGGCATAAAAACCCACTTGGACAAGGCCGGATACAAAAAAAATCTCTATGTCTGTGTGCTCTATGAGTAAATCCAAAAAAAAACTCTTTCACCGAATTTCCATCTCCAAATTACTGTCGTTTAACAAAAGATCGACCTATTTCCGAAGCGGATAGTGACTAGTAACGAAAAGCCATTTGCGACCTCAATAGAAGACGGTCCTGGTTGAATCGCGAGAAATCGGCGTGGACACCAGCAAAGAGAAAATACGCTATATTTCACAGTTTTTCTTCGATATAGATGAAAACACAGGCCATGAACTAAAAAAGTGAACTAATGTTCAGTCAAAACGAACTCACATTGAGTAAATTTTAAACCGACTACATCCTTACCCAAAATAAATTTGTTTTTTTCTTATTTCTATTACTTTTACTTATTATACAGTGAAAAATCCTCAATTTTGAAATGACAACAATGTTATAGATGTGATTATCGGAAACAATAATGTTCATATTATTTCATTCGAAAATTAATTCACCGAATGGATTAGAATCAATTTCGGATTACTTTAATTAATATTAAACTACAGTTTATTTAGCACAGTCGTCTTTGAAACTTGGTGTGACTAATTGGAGAAGAAGCGCAGAAGTCCGCAGCACTTGGAATTATTTTCTACATGCGGCGTATAATGGAAAAGGATGTCTATTCTAGTCGCCACCTAAGAAGAAAAATACGTTTTTGACATATTTTTGTAATTTTTGAAGAATCGATCATTCGAAAAATGCAATTGTGAAAAAACTGACATACGGTTTCGGTTAAACCGGCTACCAATTTTTTGATTTGATTTTGTACATTCTAATTACAATCCAACAAACTTTTTTTTCCATTCATTTTCTTTATTGGATCTTTCTTTCGAAATTTACAATAAGTATTCAAATCTTAATCCTATCTTAAACTAAAGTATCCTGCCATTGCCGGATCTTATCTTTGGCGAGCAGATCTGTTTATCACCGGACCAAGTCTAGCGTGTCCTTTCTTTTTAGCCGTATATGGCCGGGAAAATGCTGAAGGTTTTGAGCGAGTGGGTTTGAGTGGGAGGACAACTTCGATACATATGACCTGCTTAATTTTTTTATTTCCTCGGAAATATAAGGAATGTTTAAACTTGACAAAAATATATAGGTAACCGCAATCTGCGGTTATGGAATATAGCGTTAAAACTAGCCTTTCATAAATCGGTAAATTTACATGGAATGTTTCAGAAAATGTGTGACGATGCTCACTACTTTCATTCCCAGAATGTACTTCACTAAACGTATGATGTGCCTTTTGCTGAGTTCAGTGGGAGTGCTAAAAAATATAAAACTAAGAATGAATATATATTTTAAATCGTCATAGGTATAGAAAATATCAGAACGGGTTCGTTTACTTGGTCGATTTTCAAATATTTCACAGCCACCCCAGTTTGCTAATTAAAAATTACAGAGGAAAAATTTGATTTTGCAAAGTCGGCAAATTTGTGTAGAAAATACCAGAAAAGATGTTATTAATCGGTCCATTTTCTTTCCCCGACCCTACTTCAGCAAGAGCATTGGTATACACAATTTGATTTTGACTTTGCGCCGTAAAAAATACGTATCCAAGAACATATGCGTTAAATCATGCATTTGTACGGGAAATACCAGAAGGGGCAGAAAGGGCGCCATCTATTTTCGGTCTGAGAACTAAGTGTATAAAAAAGGCATGATATGTGCCATATTTGACTGAATTCTGTACAACTGCTAGAAAGATATGAATCTAAAGATATTTCAATAAAATCGGCCATTAGTAAGCAAGCACCAGAATGGGCGTGACCAATTGGTTGATCTTTTCAAATTTTGAAAAGCATTACAAAGCAATACAATAGAAAACAGTTTAGTTTAATGAATGAATTAAGAGTTACAAGGAAAAAATCGAAAAATCGAGAATTCGGACAATTTGTATGGCAGGTATCAAAAGGAATCGGTTGATACTGTCCATTTACAATACGATCCGGTACGATCTAGCAAAATATTGGACTGCTCCAAGTTTCATTGAGGTCAATAACAGTTATCATATGTCATGAAACGAATTTGGTCAAAAGAAATACGGTACGTTTCCTTGCGGTTATTAAATTTTGACCGTATCGAGTGATATACAACATTCAAAATATGCCATGCTCCTTTTTGACAAATATTGACGCACATCACATTCAATTACAAAATTCTTAATTTTATCAAAAGTACGCTTTCTTAATGAATTTTTGCATATAAACCTAATTCTAATGAACTGTTGAAGTTAGGTGTATACGGAGGATAAAATATCTAAGGTAAAATATCCTCAACATTACAAATCATAAAGCTTTTTGGGTCAAATTTTCATGTTTATTTTTCGGTTCTTACATTTCGATAAACGGATCGTTTTTAGAGCATATATGTATATATATATATATACATATATATATAATGTTCCCACTGCAACATTTTACATATGAACCCACTGTTCAGCACCCACAGCGGCTATCAAATGGCCTTCTCTCTTTCAATCGAGTGCCCTTTTTCTTTTGCGGTTTCCATTTTTTTCTGGAATCCGCATTAATCGGTCAAGTATTGACCGCTTTTAGGTTGCCTGTTTTGTTTGTTTGTCAGTTAAGAAAATATGCATATGTTGCATTGTTCCTATACACACGTACTAACTATCTTGGGTTCCTTTGTGATCTGAATTGGACTTTTGTAGTCATTTGGTTTAATGGCCGCTTTCGGTCGAATGTTATGCAATAAATGTAGACGCCATTACTAAAATACCAAAAGGAAAATTAATCATTTAACACTCTGTTTTTGGTAACGAAATTGTCACGATTTGACTTTTTCGGTTTATGGTCTCTTTTACGTTTTAAATTTGATGTTTATTTTTTGTGGTGTTTTGGCGATTAATGCGGTTGGTTGTATTGCACATGGACAGATTCTAGCACATGTTTCGTTTCTTTATTCTCTATAACTGGGGGTGTTAACAGGTCGGCTCAGCGAATATTTTGTATAGAAAATTTAATATTCGATAATAGCGAAATTAGAGATAATCTAACGAAAGATCTTTATGTTCTATCATTTGTTAAAGTCATATAGGCTTTATTTTATAATTTGTTTAATATGTCAAGAAGACAGAAATTAATTAACTGCTACCAATTTGAAAGTAGCAAATGATACTGTACCTGTGCAATGCAATAGTTTTGAAACTGTTATGAGATGAAGTGAATAAATGATCGAAATTACAATAGTCTACATAAAAAGTAACATTAATTTGTAAGACACTGAGTACCGTAAGCCGCAGTTGCTAGTAGAAAGAGATCATCTTAGAAAATTGCGCATATATGAGGTTTAGTAAATATAAATCAGTCATTTATGCATGCCATTTGAAGGCTTTTGTTTAGCATAATTAGAATGATCCGATTTAGGAAAATCTAGTATTTTTGTGCGACATAGGATGTTTTATTTACCGTAGTTAAAATGATCAGATTTAGGTCCAATATACAGATATTTGATTTGTGCCTCTCTCATAGAGAGAGCCTATTGGCAAAAAACTGGGACAATCGATTTTCACAAAGCTTCTGTTGAGGCGACTTTTTGACCAAAAAATCATTCGCCACCGATAGGAATAGGTAGTAATCACGTGGCACCGAATCCAGACTATAAGGTGGATGCATAAGAACCTCCTAACTAAACTCCCGGAATTTCATGCGAACCATATCGATTCCCATTATAATGAACAAAGCTAACTGTTTGAAGATTGCTTCCTTTAGACGATCCAATTGTTGGTCTTACAAGTCCGAACTAAGAGAAAGTTTAGCAGTAGGGGAGCACCTCATAGTGGATGTTTTTGCGCCGTTTCGCTGCTATTCACCCCGACCGTTTCCGCTTGTGGCCCACTTTACATCAACAGTCACCATTTCCTTCAGAAATAGGTCAATTTTGTTACGATTCAGCAGCGATACCCAAATCCTTGAGGTTATTGCGTAAACTCGTGTGACATTATACATGCATTAAGCTTTTTTCCAGCCATATTCAAGTAGTTCTAATTGGCATTTTATGCAATGTTTAGCTCCTGGGCAAATGAAACATGGCTTATATGACAGTCGGATCTGACAATTTCCATTATGCTATCGACATTTGGCCTTCTAAAGCGTGACGCATCATTGACAACAACAAAAAACGAACTTGATTGGCTGTTACAGTATCAGGATCATAAACAATATTCACATTTTCATACGTTTTGGCTTGCATCGAAGAAAACATTTTAAACGTGGCGTATTTTCTTTTTGCTAACGTTCATCTTTGACGCGCGCTCAAACAATTTCAAAAGTCATCTAGTGAAGCCTGATCAAATAAAAAAGCAATGTATTTATTTTTACCAAAGCTTGTATGCAGTTATTTTCCATACAGTACGAACCAGAAAACTTGCAAGTAGCTCACCTGCTAAAAACACTTTTTTATTTTATTTTGAGGGGGAAAAATAGGTAACTTGCAAGAGATAAATACAAAGAACTGAAGATAAGTTTCAATAGATATCCTGAACTTAAAAAGAGTTGGTTTGACGATTAATTCTTAGTTACCTTGGACAAACCAATGCTGCGCCAGTCTCCATCATTCTTAACCAAAATACTAAAATTGTTCAACTATGCTAACGTTCTCCAAAAATATAACGTCTTCAAAACTAATCAACAAACGCGAAAACGCAACTTTGACAAACGATAATTATTTATCTGTATCGAGTTTCAACTAACACAAAACGCAACGAAATTTGTGTTGCTCTAAATAATATGTGAATTTAAAATCATCAACTTAGGCTAGGTTTGAAAATCCAATTGAACAAAATTATCGACATATTTTAATTAAATCTTCAACTAGTTATAAATTGACATTAATATTTATTATTATTATTTATATTATTATTATTTATAATATTATTTATTAAATTATTATTTATTGACATAATTTACAATTTGGGTTTAAAATACATGTTTTTATTATTCTTACCTGTTTTATGTTTTTAATTAATTAAATTATTAACCAATTAACAAGTTAAATTCTTACAGTTTTAATTCACATTCACAAGTTTTATTCTTCTTAGGTACCGAGTAACCGATTATCGATGTTCTCCCATACACAAAACGCACAACTCTTCCATTCACAACAGATCAACAACAACAATGCGTATGCAACGGGAAGAAGAAAGAAGAGAAAACATTTCTTGCATTTACAGCAGCAGCTAATATTACAAACTTTAAACGCTTTTCTCCACTTGTTACTTCGCACATATTAAAAATCTAAACTGTTTTACACGGACTTTGGACATTTGCCCACAAACTGATATAGTTCTTACACAATTTTATTGCTTGTTAATACACTAAAACTGAACAAAAACGAAAGCAACATTGAAAATCAACTGGCACTGCGGAACAGTTATAAGAAACTGAGGATGACGGTGCGTAAAAGAGTGATAAATTTGTTTTTAGAACAGTTCTCACTGTGCTAATGGGGGGAAGAAGATGAGAATTATTGGTACAACGTTTTGTGTTGCGGTCGTGAAGATGACATAGTAAAAGAGCATACGAGTATTTAGCACAAGTTTGTGTGATTTATTGGAGACATCAAAAACTTAATCGTTATTAGAGGGCACTCTTCTAATTGTATATTCTTTGGAAACGTCCAAAGCAAAAATGTGATATTATAACGCATAGGGTTTAACATCTTTTTCAGTTTTATCTTAAATTTTTAATACATGGCAGTGTTTAACATAACATTACCGTGTGGTATTTTTTACATGTCTAGGTTTCAATGAAAAGATACAAGAAGCAGCCGCGAAATTTATTGAAGACATTTATTGGAATTACTATAAAAGGTCTAAATAGAAAACAATCGATGAATGTTGGTTAATATATTTGTGATAATTAACTTATAAGATCGGAAGGAAATTTCTCTAAGGAAGACAGCAATGAATCAGACAATGTTGTTGACAATTAGAGGATGCAATTTTTCTGGAAAATTTTTCGATTTTCCCGGTATCACGAGAATTCCAGGAACAGAATCGTAAAAGCGGAAGAGAATTGCAATAAATTGCTCAAGAGTGTTGAAAACCGAAAATATTCGAACGCTCCAAAAAATATTAGGGTACTTTCTCAAATATGAGAACATAATAAGTTTTTCTTATTTGAGCAATTTACTAATTACACGATCGACTACAGCAAATTTGAAAGACCATTCACTTCCTGATCAATTTCTTCTCAGGTTTCGCCAGGCGTTGTAGAAAAGGACACAAAAATCTCGGTTACTGCCACATGTTAATTAGACATTACAGAAGAAAAATTACATTTTGGAAAATGGGCAATGGGACCACATATATATGAGGGCGGTGCCAAAACTAGCCGACCTAACAAAGAAGACATACAAAGTTGGGAAAATTTTTCTTTATTTTTCACCATAGCCTCCTTTTAGCTCGATACATTTTTTTCCAGCGATATTCAATAGCTTCTATCTATACCCTGTTTACAGTAAGAACTGTCAAACTACTGTCTGAGTAAAAGATTAGAAGCTAAGAATATATGGGTTTAACTTGCCATTAACATAAAGATTACCAAATTCTACCAATCGTCGTAAACTAATACCAAGGGCAAAATTTTAAATTACTGCTGTCTACGCATGAGGAGTTAAAGACAGCAAATTAATTAATCGACCAATCTTTACAGGAGATCGAATTTTTCAAATTAATTAGGAAATTAAGTTTCGGGAATTTAATCGATTTGTACAAAAGGCACTGATGGATACAATCCATTTACAATCCCCGGCCACGACCCCATGAATGACAAATTAATGTTAATAATACAGAACTTTTGAAATAAATATGTTCTTATGAACTTTGTTCCAATTCATGAATTTTGATCATCAATAACACTGCTTCAAGAGCCATAAAGAATAAGCATAAAAAAATATATATTCAACATTTTTGGATGTCCCCCTTTTTACTGGGTTAATTAGAAAATTTAAATTTTTTTTAAGATACATATATTAAAGGGCATAAATTCACCCTTAGCGATATTTTTACGAAATATTATATGACTTTAGAAAACATTGAATTAAAATGGTGCAGAGGTGTAATGAGATACCAGTAGTGAGATTCTCTAATCTTTTTAAGAACAAAAGTCTGTAGCTAGATTATTAAAATTGACAAAAAATATGCCAAAAATTAGTCGTTATAATGTCAGATAATTTGGCTGCAGAATAGTTTTTTCTTTGTTTTTCTATCAGCAAAGTTAGCCGCTAATCACCGACAAAATTCCCACGAAAGCGACAAATGGAACAATATAAATTTCGAAGACTTCCTGACAGCGAAGTACCAGGATAAATTTTCTGGTGACAATTTGCGGTCGATTTTATAAGGACCACGAATATAACAGCTGGTGCAAATTGCTTATGGAATTTGAAATAACTGATAACGGGGAACGTCAACCGTTTTTTTTTTTCTTGAAGAATATTACATCAAATTCTTTTTCGTAGACACTTTTGACTTTTTGCCGATGCAATATGAGACAATGAACAATCGTGTGAAAAATAGTGCTAATAATAAAGTATTTTTGAGATCGACAGATGTTTTTCTGCATTACAACTCATCAGCTCCTTAGTGTACTCCAGAAATCATTAATAAAATATGAAATATTAGGAAAATTTGGTTTGCAAAATTTTTATAATGCCCAAAAAACTTGTGTTTGAAAAATAATCCAAGAATGTGCACATCTAACAGGAATGTGCTTTTCACAAAAAAAAAATTGTTTTTCCACCGCTAGTACTCCAAATTGTAGCTCAGTCTAATAATATTAAAAAGCGCATCATAAGATTAAAGTTAAGAAAAAGGGGAATTTGTTGCAAAGAAACATAATTCAATATAAATTTTTCCCCTGTTCGTTATATATAAAATTCGTCAAATCGGGGTTAGGTTGAATCGGGAACCACATATACACAAAACTAGCCGACCTAACAAAGAAGACACAAAAAGTTCGGAAAATTTTTCACCATAATTTCCTTTTAGATTGATACACTTTTTCCAGCGGTATTCAATAGCTTCTATATCCTGTTTATAGTAAGAATTGCCAAACTCCTTAAAATAGGTCTTTTACCACCGACCTATTTTTTCAAATTTGGATGAAGCAGTTCGAACTTTAATTCGTTTAAACTCTGCTAGCCAATATCTTACAGTCGTAAAAGAGGAGCAGCCTCCCCAAAGTAGTATCTAGCTCGGTTTTAATATAGGTTGAACTGAGACCTTTCAAACGAAACATTAAATTATATAACGGTTACCATATTTTTTCCATGTTTACTAATTCGTTTATTTTTTATGGCTGAAGTAAAAATACTAAACAACGTGGCGCCTTGAAACATAAAAGATATGTTTTATAACGTTGCTACTTTTTATCAAAATAATTTTTTTCAAGCTACTGGCACCATCTATACGTCATGGCGGCTAGTTTTGGGACCGCCCTCGTACGATTTAATGATTTGGTCTTAAATGGTACTACAACCCGAACTGCAAAATGCTGTATTCTAAACCTATCAGTCTTAGCAAAAACAAATACATAATAACTTGTTACGATTGCAGAAAATATATTCAACAATTTTTTTAACTATTGTTTACTTTATAATGTAAGGAAAACGTCAATATAGCATATGAATATATTGAAGAAAATTAATAACACATTTCATACACTGCTAGTTTCTTAACCTTAAATTAATTTAATCAATTTAAAGTCTGTATTTTGTCTCTAAAATTTATATATTTATTATTCTTACCTGGATTAGAAAACGTTTCAATCCGCCTTCACAAGTTATCTAGAATATTCTTAATTACCGAATAACCGACTAATTTCAGTCTCCCACGAACGAAAACAGCAGACTCTGATTGGCACAGCAGATCAAAAACAACAACAACAATGCGTTTGCAACGAAAAGAAGTGGAAGAATTAAGACTTTTTTTGCATCTACTGCAGCAGTAGATTTTGCAAACTCCCAACATTATTTTTCATTTGTTATTTTGCACATAATAAAAATTAAAACTGTTAACACATGAACTACGGACATTTGTCTACAAATTGATATAGTTTTTAAGCAATTTTATTGATTTTTAATACACTAAAACTGAACAAAAACACGAATGACATCGAAAACAAACCAACACGACCGAACAGTTATAAGAAACTGAGGATGACTGTGTAAAGAGAGTGATAGATTTGCATTTATAGTTATAATTACAATAGTTCTCTCTGTACTAATGGGAAGAAGATGAAGAATGTGACAGAATTACTGGAGTAACGTCGTGTGTGGCGGTCATCTGTGTTAAAATCATATATATGTACATACACACACATATATGTATATAAATGCACCGGGTGCAAGTGACGTCTGTAAAGAGAAGTAAATATGTATGTATGTATGTATGTATATTAGAAGTTCTTAATTAGTGTAAGTAGGTATGATTTGAGTTGTTGCTACTCGAAGACGATGGAAAACGATTTCGTTATTATTCACTCCCTTATAGTAGACTCTCCTCTTCTAGTTGCAAGTTCTTTGGAATTTGTCTATAAACGAAAACTTACCGAAATAACTCTTAGGACTGTTATCAAATTTTGAAATATTTTGTTGTTGTTATTTTATACAAAACAACAGCAAGGTCGAAGCCAGAGGAGAGCGTCTAATTGACAAAAGTTTATGTGATTTATTCGAGTTATTGTTGATTGCTGGAGATGTTGAAAATCTAATGATTAATTTGAAGGTTATTGTTTGAAATTTGGTTAATTTGATCCAATTTGCACAAATTTACGGATAATTAGTATGAAAACTTAACCAAATGGTCCGTAATTACCGTTTAATCCATAATAGTTTTACAAATTGGCATTAAAGACCTATAATTTTGACAGTTAGATTTTAATACAGGAACCGCTGCGTCTTTTTATAAACCACTATTGTGTCTAAAAAGTATAACCAGTTTTTATTTTTGTTTTTTGTACAATTCTTTGTTTATCCATCCACATCTTTATCGTCTTATGCCAACGTTCTTTCCCATTCTCAAAGCATTATAAATAATAGACTTCCCGAATGACCTTCAGAGCACTCTGCTGTTCACGCTGAATCTATTGAATAGACTCTAAACGGCGTCACCGATGCGAATATTTGGCATAAGGAAGTAACCAGTGGCTGTGGAGCTACATATATTAGTTGAATTGTTGGTGAAAAGCTCACGAAGAGCCAGTGATGTGCAAAATCTGAACCTAAACCGAAATACAACGTCAAAGTTGATCTAAAGTCAAGATAATGTTTACTATTTTCTTAGTTTATGGCACTCGGAATTCTTGTCAAGAGGTCAGATGGTAAATAAAGTATATCTTCTGACCGTTGTGCGGCATTTTAGAGAGCTAATTTGTCGAAAAGTTTAATTTATAGGAAAATAACTTGTGTAGGATTATTTTGCCCCATGATAACGCACCACCTTATAAGGCTATCATTGAAAGTGAATTTCTGACCAAAACTCAACAAAAGTCATCGACCAATTGCCGAATTCGCTTGATATCTCTCCGGCTGATCTTTTCCTCTTTCTAAAATTCAAATTACCACTTCGATACACCCGTTTTCAGTCGATAGAAGGTATAAAAGAGAATTCACGGTGAGAACTGAATAAAGTCTTTGCAGGAAAAAGCGTTTGAGAAATGTTTTGGTGATTGGATTATCCGTTGACAGAAGTGTAATAGCGGGTTATCCATTTAGTGGTTTCAAAATACCTGTCATTACCTGTTAAATACCTGCCATCTGAAGTGTTATTTTTTTAGTGAAACGTTTGTCACTTACGAATATGAATCATTTAACAATCGAAGTACGCATAAAAATAGCTAAAATTTACTACCAAAGTTGTGATTCAAACGTGGGCGCTTTGGTCATAATCTACCCACTGTGCAAGAAGGAATTGGCAAAATTATAAAGAAATTCAAAGGGACTGGAAATTACAGGTGTGGTCAAGCCTGTGCATCATCGCAATGTACGCACTGCCAAAAATATCGCTTCTGTTAGTGAAAATGTGACGGAAAACACGAATTTCAATTCGGCCGTATGATAACCGACTTTTTTTTGACCTGCAATAGAAGATTATGAACTGAACGATATGTGGTTTAAACAAGATGGCACCACAAGCCAACACTACACTAATGTTTTGGCTTTATTGCGTGAGAAAGCGTAATTTCAGGTTTTGACGGCGTCAATTAACCAGCAAGATCATGCCGTTAGACATTCTTTGTGGCGCTACGTCAAAGACGGTGTTTACAAGAATAATCTCCAAACGTTGGAGTGTTTGAAAACCAACATTCGTTAAATTATCGCCGAAATACCGCCCGAAATGTGTGAAAAAATGGTCGGTCATTAAAATGACATTCTATTTCGCACACAATGGCAAGGCCCAAGCATTACTTTATGTGTGTTTTATTTAACTTCACTTTTGAAACTGAAAAATGGATAACCGGTACTTCTGAAGGGGCTTACTGCAAAGGCGAAAGAATACATTTAAAAGAATAATAAATATATTGTGTTTTATCGACCAATTCCCAGTACTTTTCTGACAGAATTTATACTACAGGGTTGCCCATATTCGACGGACCCATGTTTTAAAAAAAAAAATCAAAGAAAAAATAAAAATTTGGCGGTTGGCAATCTTATTCATTTAATTTGTTCCAAGTAGATTTGTTTACATCAATTTTTGAATATGATATCTCTCAAATGGCCGCCTCTGGCGTTGATGGCGTATCGTGCCCTTTTTGCAGCATTTTCCATCGTTTTCGCCAACATTTCGGCCGGAATAGCGGCTATTTCTTCACGAATGTTGTCCTTGAGCTCTTCTACGGTCCTTCGCTTGTTAACGTAAACCTTTGACTTTAAATGTCCCCACAAGAAGAAGTCAGCGGTGGCCAGTCCAAATCACCACTTTTCGACATCAAACGGCCCGGAAACAAATTCTTCAGAAAATCGATTGTTATGCGACTTGTGTGCGGTGGAGCGCCGTCTTGTTGAAACCAGAACTGCCTCATACGCTTTCGACGAATAATTGGCATCACAAAATTGGTCATCATGTCGCGATAACGCTCCTGGTTGATGGTAACAGCATGGCCATTTTCGTTTTGGAAGAAAAACGGCCCAATGACCGTTTTCGCACTAACGCCGCACCAAACTGTGACTTTTTCGTCATGAAGAGGCAATTCTTGAATCTCCTGAGGATTTTCAGTGGCGTAAATACGGCAATTTTGCTTATTTACGGTCCCATTCAATGTGAAATGGGCTTCATCGGACATGATAATTTTGTTCCAAAATTGCTCGTCATCATCGGCCATTTCGATGACTCGTTGGGCCCATTCCAATCGACGAGGCTTGTCCGCAGGCAACAATCTTTGCGTCAATTGAATTTTGTACGGGAACAAATGCAAATCAACGCGAATAATCCGTTGTAAAGTGGAACGAGCCATGCCCAACTGCTGAGAACGGCGTTTTTGGGATGTTCTTGGGGACCTCTAAACACTGGCTCGTACGGCAGCGATATTCTCGGCCGATCGCCTTGGTCGACTTTTATTTGGCCTCTTCGGATTAGAAAGAGCCTCACCAGTCGAAAATTTTTCGTATAAACGCTTAATGGTGTTCTTAGAAGGCGCACTTCTCACATTTTTTAATATTTTAAAAGCACGTTGAGTTTTCACAATTGACTTCTTCTGTTGAATGTAAATTTCAACTATTTCAGAGCGCTCGCGTGGCGTGTATTGTTCCATGGTAAAAATCTGCTTGGACTGTCGCTTCAAACGCGGTATGTCACTAAGCGATCTGACATCTCTGTCAAAAGTTATGGCGTTGCCAGATGGGTCCGTCGAATATGGGCAACCCTGTATTGTTCCTTGGGGTGATAGTATAAAAACAATACGTTTCAGTTCTGAATGTAATACCACACAAGTCTTGAATGATAGGAACCCATTCACAATTTCACACAATGGTATGCATAAAAATCAACGACATACCGACCTTTCAAAGCCTACAACTGCTTACTCACTATTCGCTCACATTGTTTTCGTTTCAACTTGTCACATTTGACAATATTTTTGTAAACAATTAACCTAAAACTTAAGATTTACTTTACCTTCAAAGCCATACATTTTCTTATAGCGAAGCATAACAACAAATAGTTTTAAGACATTCTCTTGATCATATCCCCAAAGTGCTACAACATAAATGCATATGACCCATTGAGCCAAAATACAACATAGTGAGGCGCTTAGTCATAGCCGTAGTACAAGAGACAGAGTCCACACCAACACATACTTACATATGCAGCAATTCCAAACATTCTATGCGGCCCAAAATGGTGCCGAGCGACGCCACAATGAAAATACACCCAAAATTACAATACTCGTACATGGAATGAAACGTCGTTTACAGTTTCGTCCAAGAAGCAAAGCAGCGCTAAGCTACGCGATACTCGTAAAAACTATTTAGGACAACCTGTGTTGCAATAATCAACGTTCTGTCCTCTGAAAATTGAACA
Organism: Philornis downsi; assembly: GCA_019455685.1. Taxonomy (NCBI): domain Eukaryota; kingdom Metazoa; phylum Arthropoda; class Insecta; order Diptera; family Muscidae; genus Philornis; species Philornis downsi. Next base: position 26,182 of record JAHXMU010025063.1, read on the forward strand.
GAGAACTACACCAATGAGCACCAATCATAGAGAAAATCGTAAAATTTTAGAGTTCACAATATTACAACACACTTGAGTATACTCGCATATACATACATATGTGTGCATAGGTATTTGTACTTACAAGCAAGATCAAAATGAATGTTGAGCTTATGTAAACTGAGTACGTGGAGCAGGCCAAACTATTGCACCGTCAAGGTACGCTATGATCGAAAAACATGCGGCTACCTTCTCTACAGAATGTCAAAAAAATTCGAATGTGGCAACATATTTCGAAAATTAAGAAGAAAATTATTGTGAAATAATGTAAGCCTCGCTAAATATTCATAATATAAAAATATTCATAAACATTTATTGAATGTTTGTAAACCAAATATTATTCAAATGTTCTGTAAACTACTGTAGGGTGACTTTTTAAGATTTAAGTTTTTGAATTTGGCAGCACTGGTTGGTAATGGCGTCCAAACGTCATCTTGCAAACTGAAAAGTGTACAGCATACTCTGCCATTTAATCATGGAATGACGAATGACCTACCACAACGTCTAAATTTTGGTGAATGGGCCTTACAAAAGTTCAATGACAATCCGCTGTTTTATCGAAAAATTGTGTTCAGCGATGGGGCTCATTTCTTGCTGAACGGATACAAGCAAAACTGTCGCATCTGAAGTGATGAACAGCCACATGCCATACATGAATTACCGAAGCATCCCGAAAAAACGATAGTCTGGTGTGGTTTATAGGCTGGTGGCATCATCGATCCATTTTTCTTCAAAGACGACCATGGAAGAAACGTTACCGTCAACGGCGAACGATATCAAGCCTGATACGCGAATTTTCTTTTGCCCCAATTAGCTCAGTTGAACTTGGTTGGCTTGTGGTTTCATCAGGACGGTGCAACATGCCACACTGCTCGTGAAACAAAGGATATGTTGAGGGATGAATTTGGTGAGCAGCTTATCTCTCGATTTGGCCCCCAAGATCTTGCAATTTAACGCCTCTTGATTATTTCTTTTAGGGTTATGTCAAGTCGTTAGTCTATGTGGACAAACCGAACAGTGTTGAAGCCTTACAGGATAACATAACACACGTTATTCGTGGAATACAGGCCGAAATGCTCGAAAAAGTGACGGAAAATTGGACCTTCCGAATGGACATTTCGAGACGGATCCGCAGACAACATTTACATGAAATTATCTTTAAAAATTAAATGGCAAAGACCAATTTATCGATTCCAATAAAAATTTTAATACGTGATACAAATTTGAGTGTTTTATTCGATTTAAAAAAAAAACTACGATTAAAAAGTCACCCTATATAAATATAACCCAATGCTTATAAAAAGAAACTCATTATTTTTGCACGATGTTGAATGCTTTATTTAGCATAATTGTAATGTTTCGCTGGATAACTTTTTGCCATTTTGAAGGTAATTCCATTATGCCTCTATCGGAGAAATCCTCATTTTTATTGGTAAAAAAAACTGGAACAGTTGAGTTTCACAAACTTATCTTGAAGCAAATTTTTTACCAGCAAAATCAACTGCCATTAACACAAAGAGGTGATAGTCACTTGGTGTCAAGTTCAGGCTATAAGGTGGATGCCTAAAAACCTCTCAACCAAGCTCCCAAAGTTTCTGGCGAGTTACTATCGATCTGTATAGTCTGGCGTTGTTGACCTGATGAAACCTAATTCATATTGGCTAAAGCGAATGAATTCTTGGGGATCGCTTTCTTCAGACTGTCATATTAATGACAATACAAGTTCGAATTATGAGTTTGACCGTGGGGAGAAGCTTATAGAAGATGATTTTCTGCCACTCCCACTAAATACACAGCAGAACCTTCCCAATCGTCAGTCCTGGCTTGGCCACTGATTGCGCTTACTCATCTCGATTCGATCACTACCATTTTCCCTTGACGTTGCCGTAAGTGGCCTACTTTTCATCACCAGCCACCATCCACTTAAAAAATGGATCGGTTTTCTTGCGATTCGGTAAAGATTCGTAGATGAAAATTCGATCCTTGAGGTTTTTTTTCGCTTTAACTCGCGTGGCGCTCATACATAGAACTTCTTTTTGTATCCAGCTTTTCTACTAATGCTTCGATATGGCTTTTTGTCCAATGTTTGACTTCTGGGCAATTGAAACAGTGCTTACATGGTAGTTGAACTTGACGATTTTAATTATTTTAGCCACATTTTCAATACGTTTTCGCCTTTATCGATGAAAAACTGTGAAATAGGGCGCCTTTGCTAGTGCCCATATTTGACGCTCCCTGAAACAAAACTGAGTAAAACAATTACAAAATTGTACAAATTCGAAATTTTATGTTTGTATCGCCATCTATCGTAAATCGACTACATTTATACAAAGCGAGATACAGGATACTAAAGATAGCTTTACGGAATGAATAGAAAAATAGTGGATTTCTTTTTGTTATATACTCGTATATTCTATACATTCCATCGAAATATTACTAAATACGTCCTCAGTAGAGCACTGTATTCGCAGGATATTTTGAAAACTATAGTTAAAAATGTAAGAGCTGTTTTCATATCCAACGATGAAAAGATTTTTGTAACAGATTAATGTATTTGACCGAATTATTAACTTAAATTTAGACTGGAGCAAGTTTTTAAAACTTTTCCAAAATTTGAAATCGGCTTCAGTACGGTTGAAAGAGCTGTGGAAAATCCCATTTACTGTTTTTATGACATTTAAGAGTTCTCGCAGGGAGCTAATTGAAAATTTGCTAAATTTCACTAAGGATTACCATACTATTCCTTGAAACATTATTTCCTCGTGAAAACTAATGAGTGCTGAAAGGTATTTCGTCTTTCTGTTTTCCAACACTGAAATTAGAAAAAAAAACACTTGTTTTTACGTCATCATACTCGTATGTTGAATATTACATTTGTAAAATTGTGTCCATCTGTATTTCAATTTTGTTATTATAGGAAAATATTTAAAAGTTTAAAAATTCTTATGAAATGGCAGTTGCAATCAGTGGTTTGTATCAGCTGTTTACTAAACAATCTGGTAAAATTTTCATAGCCTTGACACAAAAAAAATATCGAAACTAGTTTTTGTACATTCTGGTAAAAAAGTGTGGGAATTTGGTCATTTAAAATATTCGTTTAAGGGGATTGTCAAAATTTTTATTGTCTTTAAGATGGCACAATTCTCTCTCTCTTTCTCTCTCTCTCTCTCTCTCTTTATACTGATGTGGAGTTCTAGCGAGATTTGTCAATTAGTTTGTTCGCAGTGAGGATTTAGCCACTTCATCTCAAATATGTTTTGGAAATTTTACTATAGATAAAAATATCATCCAAAGAATTTGTTTTAAATTTTGTATTTCAATTGAAAGTTTGTATCCCGAATCGTTCACAATCTTGTAAGTGGATTACGGTGAATTGACTTTATCGAAAACGTGTGCAAATAAGTGGTACAGTGTATTCAAAAGCCGTCGAGATGTTTTTGGAAGATTGGTTGGCCATCAGCACCTTCAGCTTAAATTAATATCGATGAGGTAAAGGAAATGGTGATTGAAAATCATTATTCAAATTTGAGGCAGATAATCGCTAAACTTTCCATTTGTTCCAGACTAATTCATACCATTGTACACGATTGTTTGGGTGTGATACGCATTGCCGCTCGACCAGTTTAAAAGACCTGAATTTCCTTCAAAAGCTCAATCTGCATAAAGGTCGCTGAAGATATGCTAGAACGACTCAATTCTAATCCCACTTGCACAAAACGCATTATAACCGGTGATGAGATATTTGACAAGCAAATCAGTTAACATGCGTCGGAATGGTGTCTTCCAAATGAGCCGAAATCGATAAAAACAACATCAAATCCAACCAAAAGTTTGGGTAATGTTGGCTGTTTTCTTGGATTATCGAGGTGCTAGACACATGTAATTCTTACCAGAAGATCAAGCAGTAAATAAAGAATATTACTTGGTCGCCAAATTTGTGAAAAGAAAACTCGTGGATTTTGAACGCCAATAACGCACCACAAGGCCATCATTGCAAACAAAATTCTGGCCAAAAGCTCAATAGATACCATTGAACAATTCGTTATGGGCCTGAAATGAATTTGCCACCATTCCGTTTTCAGCCGATAGAACCTTTCTTTTCCGGAAAATGCATTGAAAAAATGCTTTTAAGGACTGAATTATACGTTGGCTCACGTATATTATTTCGGAAGGCGTTAAAATAAATTTGAATAATAATAATAAATATTTTGTATTTTGTCGACTAATTCCTCATACTTTTTTGACGGCATGTACAGTTCATGGTCACATGACGCCGATAACATCGTTTAAAGTTGATGGGTCTGTGTATTTTCCGCTGTATATTTCTCTTGGAGAAAAAAATCCAACGTCTGGCACAGTTGAATTTTTGTTCGTCGAGAGAAAGCTTTTCGTACCAAATCACTTGCTTAGCCCATAATAACATCTGCCTGCAAGCAACACTATTTTCAAAATCTCTATGTAGACAGCATTAATGCAGTGTTTAGGGTTCGTATGGGACCCAAACGTGTATACTCTTTATTCATCGAAACAAATAACTTGTTTTTGTCCTTATTTAGCATCAGCTCCATTTTTGCTGACTCCTTTCTCGAAGTCTGAGAAGGCTGGAGTAACATCTTCCTGCTTTTTTGTCCACCCTCATGTAAATGTGTCACAAAGACTTTAGATTATTTTTGAAAATTCAAAGTTTCTATTGAAAATGTAACCATAATAACATCTGCCTGCAAGCAACACTCTTTTCAAAATCTCTATGTTGACATCATTAATGTAGTGTTTAGGGTTCGTACGGGACCCAAACGTGTATACTCTTTATTCATCGAAACAAATAACTTGTTTTTGTCCTCATTTAGCATCAGCTCCATTTTTGCTGACTCCTTTCTCGAAGTCTGAGAAGGCTGGAGTAACATCTCCCTACTTTTTTCCCATCCCCATGTAATTGTGTCACAAAGACTTTAGATTATTTTTGAAAATTCAAACTTTCCATTGAAAATGTAACCGTAATAACATTTGCCTGCAAGCAACACTCTTTTCAAAATCTCTATGTAGACATCATTAATGTAGTGTTTAGGGTTCGTACGGGACCCAAACGTGTATACTCTTTATTCTTCGAAAGAAATAACTTGTTTTGTCCTCATTTAGCATCAGCTCCATTTTTGCTGACTCCTTTCTCAAAGTCTGAGAAGGCTGGAGTAACATATCCCTGCTTTTTTTAATTGTGTCGCAAAACCTTTAGATTATTTTTGAAAATTCAAACTTTCTACAGGGATACATACTCGTTTTGTCATGTCATTCATGCAATTACCATTCTCTAAGGCAAACGCCCAATGCTCCGCCAATGCAGCGTCAATGTGTCATGGCTGTTTTCTCGTTGCGCAGTCGCAGCTAACAAATGAGGCCACCATCGACCGCTAAGCGATACTTGTCGATTTTGAATAAATGTCCGTCTGAGTGAGCTCCTACGGAAAGTGTGGCATGAAAATGCAATCAGTTTGTTATGATTGTTTAGCTGTTATTTGCATGAGGTCAAATTTATGTCTCTCATGTTCACTGCGCTTCGAGCGAATGCAACAGCAGGCAAACTGTAGTTGGTGATCATTGCTGGCCCCCATTGTCATTGTGTCGCACTCGGGCATTCTAGTAGACAGTGATCGCCTTTTGATACGTTGGTGGGTGAGCGTGACGATGCAAAGGCGACGATTTGCCTGCAAAGGCATACGGGCGCAACACAAATTCCCGGCCTCAAAAGGTTCTACGGCAAGACATTTTATTTATTTAAATGAAATGCACAAAAGGCGCGGTTTTCTAGAGCGTTTTTATGTAACAAACAAAAGCAGGAAAATTTGCATACTCTGGTGGGAATGGCTGGGAAATCATAAACTGCATAAAATTTGTGTTAGTGATATCAATTGCCTGCTGCCGCATGGCTTTTCTTGAGCGCCGAATCAAACCTGTTGGACAATTTCATAACCTCTGTAGTAATAACGTTTTTTGACAACTTCATGTACAATTTTTGTTGTTGTTTGTTTGACAAACATTTCATGCATTTACTCCAGTTTCTTTTTTGTTGTGTCTTTTTAACGATCACCAAACTAATTTGACATTGTTTTATTCATTACGTTGCTATTTTGATGTTTTTGATATCTTTTTGTTCAAATATTGAAAGTAAAAGTTTCACAAGCGCGCAAATGTTTATGATCAATCAACTTTTAACACCCCAAAAAGTGTTGGTCTATTAAGGCGTTGTTGGTTGGCTGTCCATTTGATGGAGTTTA
>JAHXMU010025064.1:0-19383 GCA_019455685.1 Philornis downsi
TTCCTATTTTGATAAATTTCATATACAGCGAAATAAATTTTTTGGTGAAAACATCATAGAAAATAGCCTTTTTCCCATATTTTTGCAATTTTCATGCACTGGATGCAATTTTTTTGGGTCGGTCTGTTTGAGGGGTTTTTGCTCTTGTTTAGATCTACAACTTTGCTGAAGACAAAAAAACAAAATTCCGAACGGTTTATGAAATATGGACTCCGTAAAAATGGTCCTTTTTTTTCAAAAAATCGTGCTGGGGTGAAAATATTGGGGTATCCATAAAAAAAATTTCGATGTCTTGGGGCCAAGTCCTTTGGGGGTTTTTTTAGTTTCGGTATATACTTCAAAAATATCCGGGTTCCAAGGTGGCACCAGACGATGACCTTCAAAATGTTGCACTGTGTATTAGAAGCTTTCTCATGTTCAAGTCATTGAATGCAAAGAAATCTGTTTTGTTTCTGTAAGTGGGCGTGTCAAAAATGCTCCATTTCAACATATAAATAATAGTTAAAAGTAATACATTATTTTTTCAATAGATGGGTTCAGTAATCTGTATATCGTGTTTTTTAGGTGCGATCGGTTTATGCTAGATGGCATTAGAAAAAATTAGATCTCGTACTCAAACAGATTGTTTTGTGGTTGTTTAACTCAGTATTGCTTGGTCGCTCGTCAAAAACAAAACAAACAAGGAGAAAATGCATCATATTTTATAGCTTTTATGTGATAAAGGCAAAACCGCAAGCTAAGTGGCTGAAAATGTGGTAAGCGCTTACGGTCCTAATACTGTAATAGCCAGTCATGCGCAATTTTGGTGTCGCCGATAACGTTACGATAATTCAAAGATGCACTACATTCCGAAAGCCAAATTTTCCAAGTTCGAAGTTCGAATAGAACAATTAAAGATGTCTAGTCCTGTCGACTTTTGAGACGAATAAACGTCATATGCGGGAATTTTTATTTACTTCTTTAATTTAAAGTAATCTGCGGCTAAGGAATATCGATTACTTGTAAAGGGTGGCGTTAACGGCGACTATATTGAATGCGTTCTTGTGCATCATTTGATTTTAAGGCGTGAACCAATTGTATCTTATATGGGAAAAGATGTAACGTATGTAAAATTCTTTACAAAGATCGCCTAGATATCTCCAACTGCTAAGAACCTCGCTTGGTGGAAGTTTCGGGGTTTTCCTCAATACTTGCACTTGCACTCGAGCAATGATCACTTCATTTCGAACTGCACGAGATCACAGACAGCCCCTTGTTGCCCAAAACGCTGAACCAATCGGTAAATTGTTGGCGCGCTAAGAGCATTTCGAAAATGAAAGAAATTTCGATATAATCTGAATAATCGAATGCTGACTTTCAAAGTAAAATTGAACAATGTTGGTTCTTTGTTCTGTGCTGAGCCTTTCCATCATAAATTTCCCAAGTGTTATTTAGTTACTTCCGTAAGGAGACAAAAAAAAGACTTAAACAAAAAATGTATTCACTGATGAAATCTTAACGTTACTTATGCGCCACCCTATAGAATCACATGGCGAAGTTGAAGAAGCTGCCGTGAACGCCTCAAGAACGGGAAATTCAACGTCGTAGTCAACAAAGTTGTGGAAGACCAGAAGCGTACAAAGACTAGGAATTGAAAGTACACAAGAAGAACTCGCGATTACATTATGAGTTATTTAGCAAACAATTTCACATCGTTTAAAATTCTTGGCAATGATTCAAAATTAAAAGAAATGGGTTCCACCTGAACTGAAAATTAAACGCTACTTGCCAGGCATAAACAAAAGGGTTTTTTGATCGTATACGCTGCGATAATCCAATAGAGGAAATCATCGAGACCATATGTGGTGTTTTGTGATATGAGTTGCTCAAACCGAACGAAACCATTATAAAATTGATGGTATTAAGTTGAGCATTCAAGGAAAAACACCTACTACTACTCAAGATATGTTCACATTTTACGGCACGGTTAAATCTTATTTGGAAACCCTCAATTGAGAAGTCCTATCCTATCTACCGTATTCACCAGATATTGACCTTTCCGATTATCACTTGTTGCGATCGATGACACGTAACCTGTCTGAGCACCACTTCAGAACATAAGAAGAATACCAAAATTTGGGTAATTTCCTAAATGGACCCGGGAGATGAACTTTTCTATCGACACTCTGTTCGTATGCAGCCAGAAAGATATGAAAAAGAAGAGGCTAGCGATGGACAATATTTTGAATAACAGAAAAAACGCAGTTTTAATAAATATCTCATTTTTTTCAAAAAAAAAAAAAAAAAATAAAAAAAACGACGATAACTTATTTATACTCCGAATATAGGTTATGCCTTTTTAACATTAGATCCAGATAAAAATTTCCAAATTGATTTTGAGGCAAAGAAAGCGATTTTTGCTTTATTTCTTCCCTCTCCGGTAATTCAATTACAATCATATCATTTTGAATTGGACCGAAACTAAAACTGTACAATATAACGTCGATAATTTCAAAATTACGAGTGAAATGAAGTCAGAATGTAAGTTGTCAAAATACTGTCTGATTAATGATTCATGCAATTACCCACATTTGGCTGAACTTTGAAATGAAATCAGATAGATTTTCCATACATACTTTATGATGTCTTTTTCACCAAAAAATTTTATAACAAGTTTATAATTTAATTTAAGAGCAAAAAAACTCAATCTTTTCGGTGTCTTTATTTTCTTCCAATCGATATGCTTGCTATCGAATCACTTTGAAGCGGGTAAAAGCTAAAAGAACATGAAATTCTCGCATTAAATGTTGTCTGTTTAATTTGCGGCAATGATTATCGCAATTGGCATTTACTTTGCAAAACCAGATGTCTGTTTCCAAAGGCTATATTGCGACAAAATTCATCGAATTGCCGCATTCGTCAAGTGGCTGTAAAGGTCAATTTGATGCACAGCTATAGATAAGAAGAGTGACTAAATTATTTCGGGGAATTCTATCGACAGCTTCTGTATAAATATATCTACAGCAGAAATAGCAAAAATTCTATTTTCAATTGTCATCAAGAAAACGAGTTGATTTGTTGAGGGTATATTAAAATAAAGTTGAATTTTATTTGCTAATGTGAGGCTAATAATTCTTTCCTTTTAGTGATATTTTTTCTCTCAAGTTTTGCATTTTAAACTACTCTTATCCCAGCGGGAAAGCCATATGGAACAGTGCTTTGTCCCATGTACAAAAATTGAGGTCAGAATGATGACCCTGATAGTAATTTAAATTATGTTTTTTATTAAGTTCTTAAGCTAATAGTTATTTGTGGATTCAACTTGCTTCCATGCCGTCAGAGGGCGCCAAATATAGAGGTTTCACATGAAAATTATTGAATATAAACACTGTTTTTGTTGATAGCAAAAATTCATTTCTCCAACAAATTTTATTTTTTATTTTTGTGTTTAGAAGAGAGAATTTGTAAACCGTCTTTATTATAAAATCTAAATGCAACTGCTAAACATTGATTCGATGAAAGGGTTGTTTGGTAAGGAATCAAAAGTTTGATGGGGCAGGAAAAAACGAATTATGAAGAAAAAGTGAAATTTTATTAATATTTCTTTTAGCTCAAGCCATTTTTTTTTAACAACAGAAACTGACTCACAAAATTTTGACCGCTATTTTTAAAAAAAATTATTGCTTTTGCCTGTCTGAAACTAAATTCCCAACAGAAGAAACAAAACATATTTTTAAAATTTGGTTGCGCAAATAAAAATTTAAATACTTAAAATTATTTTTTTTTATCTTAGATCACTATCTTTCAAACAAAAAAACAATCGATAAGAAAAAGTTCTTCCAAACGTAGAAAAAAAAGACATTTTTATAAGTGAAAAAATGCACTTTCTGATAGCAGAGATATACAATTTGGTAAGTTCGCCGAACCACGAAATAAATAAGGTGATTTTTTCTTTACTTTTCTAGGGATTTTGATTGTTATTTCAATTTACAAAAAAAAAAAAGAAAAAATATATTTCCGAAATCAGCTTTTTGGACATGCAAACGCTACTAGCGTTATAAAAGTTCGCTGAATCAGAAAAAAGAAAAATATTTTATTAACTTTTCAAATTAATATATCATTTTGATCAAGCTTTGCCTCAACTATGTATTTCTACTATAAATTTATGCTATTTTTTCACATTACATAGCAGCCATTTTCAATTCCCTAAACGTGATTTCAGTCATCAAATGGGCAAGCTTCGTCCGTTATTCCGATTTGGTTCAATTTAAATATTAGGTGCACAACTACGTTCTCGCTGTTTTTTTAACTTTATTATGAAAATATGTTTACAAATGGTACTTTTTCCCATTTTTCTAGCAAAGCTCGAATTCCGTCAGAGTAAAACTGTTCATCTCCTAAGGCTATCCACGAATCTAGCCATTCTTTGATGTCGTCAAGTGAGTACAACTGCTGTATGCCGTCGAAGGGATCAAATGATAGCGTTTCCAGGTAGGTTTTAAAGGGCTTGGCCACGTGAGGTCGAAGAATCACTTTTCGGTGCCTCTCCGCGTATTGTAGGCGTATCTCGCGCAGAACTCGGCTCAATCTCATTAATTGAAGTCAATACCGATCCCCTGTGATGGGTTCGCTTGATTTCAATAGCTCGTAATAAATAACACCGACCTGGTCCCAAAAAATATAGAGCATAACCTTCGCAGCGTGCATATTCGGCCGAGGCGACGACGTAAAATCATGATGAGGCAGCCTCCATGACTTTCTTTTATTTGGATTGTCCATCAAGCAATGCCATCAATTCAGTGTCCCCGAAGGTTTTTCGTCTTCCTTCACGCGAACGGCCGTCAACATCAAAATCATCGACTTTAAAGCGACGAAACCACTCTCGACACATTGTTTCATTTAAAGCAGCATCTTTGTAAACGAAGCTCTCGATGAGCTTCAGCCCCCGTTTTCTTCGATTGAAAAAGAAAATCAATACTTCCCGCATATGACGATTATTTGGCACAAAATCATACATATTCACACAACCAAAAGAATATGACGTCAAAAGAAAAACGCTATTGTGTCGAGGCGGTATGTTTACCATATGCCTAAGCTTGGCTCATGATGCTTAGGTTGTGGCAGAATCGATTAGCACTTACAGCTAGCGCCATCTATTGGAATTTAGTTGCGCACCTAATATGACTGTGTGATACTCTGGCTTGCTGGCTCGATCTGTACGGTGTCTTCAGTGCTTTACAGACACAGAGATGGATAAGCCATGTTAAACGCATTTGATATCATCTAGTGAATTAATGTACGTTTTTTTTATATCTTTTTATATTTTTAAGCAAATGAATCTGTAACTTTAATTTGTATCTCTAAAGATAGTTGCACGGAAATGAATTGATTGGACTTTGCATATTTAGGTCAGTAGTCATTACTTGCACAGTGTATAACAGTTATATCACTTAACTAGCTGACAACTATTCTGGTTATTAATTTCCAAGTAAAAATGACATTCTTTATAAATAAAACCACAGCCTCGTGGCAGAAATATGTAACTTTTGTTATCGAAATAATACTCTTTTATTTCCTTCACCTCCAAAAGCACTGTTACCGGCATCGATGTTCAAAATCAAATTCTCTGGACTTTGAGATCACGCCTTACAATTCATTTCGAACAAAGCAACGTAACGTACGTTTGGTTCAACCAACAGCGTCAGTTCTGCTTACTAAAAGCGCCTCACTGGGCACATTATATCAACTCCATCGATCTCTTCGGTTTTATAATTGATGGCTGGAAGTCTTGTCTTAGTAATACATTTAATAAAAGAAAAAATAATTAAGTTCTTCTGGCCTAGTTAGATCGATATACATTTTTACGACGTTCGGGGAACGTAAAATCTATGTGAGGTTCCAGATGAGCATTTCTATATATTTTAAATGATATGATAATCTTATGAAGAGTATAAAATTCCTTAGCTAGACCACACTAAAAATGGCAGTCAATTTAGTTCCTTGTAACGATTAAGAACTGGTCTAAAATAAATATTGTTATTTTCAGAAACGGATTAATGAAAAATTGTTTAAAATCTGATAACTCAAAGATTCTCCGCGGATTCCCCTTCGCAAGGACTCTCCTTCGAAATACGTATGTAATAATTATAGTGTCATCCATGATGCTCCGTTTCATAGTCAGATGTAAGGGCATGACAAGAATGCCATTCTCTCAGACATTATAAATCAACTTAGTCCATTATTAACTAAAATAACAAATTTTTTTTAATAACTTTCACATAACAGCTCTGATTTTGGGCACAAGTTTTCCTACTAAAGTAAGTTCACCTCTCTCATGCCGCTTGCTGTTCGTACTATTGTGAACAATGTACTGATTTTTCATCAACTAACAGGATGTGTCAAAAATAACCCCTTCCCATATATTATACTCGTATATCGGTTTTGTCCGTTTTTCCGATTAAAAATCACAGATTTTGTAGCAAATTCTCGATTTTCACGCCAACAACTAGGATCAACAGTTAGATATGATTTAGTTCTTTACCTATAATTCACCACTTAATAATACAGAATAAGAAATAAACCCATCCCAAATCATATCTGATGATAATCGAAAATTGCCACTATATATTTTTTTTCTTTCTTTTGAAGTAAAAGTAAAAGTATTAGAAAACTACAGCAAAAGAATCATATTTCCTGATTTGCGTTAACTCCTTCTCGACCGACTTTACTCATTTTGGAATTTAACTTGACAAAGATTTGAGCGCCCAGCTTAAGCCGCTAAATCTCTGTTGTATTTCTCACAGACAACTGAACGGACGAATAAACATTCTTGAATTGGCATATACTTTTATAATGATTCAGAATATATATGTATATAAGGTATAGTAAATAGATATCCATTATTTTGTCTTTAGAGATCTTTTATAATCTATATTTCGATTTGCAGAAGGGCCATCGAATTACACTATATGGCGTTAGAAAGATAAAATTTGGCACTCAAACAGTATTCAGACAGTTTGGTTGTTTGGTTGTCCATTATATGTACACATTATAAAAGAAAAAATGTACCATTTTTACAGTTTTTCTTCGATAAAAGAGAAAAGCATTGTAAATGTAAATCGTCTTTATGATCTTGGTACTCTCGATCCGTCAATTCCGTTCCGGTAATTTTGATGTTAGGGATGCACCAAAGTCTACATACAAGACCAATTGCAGAAAACAGCGGTAGAATAATGGAAATTCTGAAGTGCGACCGTCACGTAAGCACTGTTTTAATTGCCCAGAAGCTAAATATTGCACAAAAAATAAACAATCTAGCAGTAGTTGAATATAGTTTGATACAAAAAGAATATCAATGTATGGGCGCCGCAAGGGGCAAACCTCGTTGATGAATTTCCACCTGCGTTTTTTAAGCGCATGGTGACTGGTGATAAAAAAAAAAGAATCGGTCATTTATGAAAATGTCAAGCGAAATCGTTTTCGGTTGAATTGCGGTGAGCCGGCGCAAACGGTGGCCAAATCAGGATTGACGGTCAGTAAGATGTTGCTGTGTTTTTGGTGGTATTGGCAGGAAATCATCTACTATGAGCTGGTCCCCTACCGCGAAAATCTTAATTCGGAACTGTGCTGTCAATGATAGGACCGCCCATAGGAAACAATCCCCAGAAGTGGCTAATTTTAGCCAATATGAAAGGAATTGTATTTCATCAGGACAACAGCAGGTCACGCACATCGACAGTGACTGCCCAGAAGCTTGAATGGGAAGTTCTTAAGTATCCACCTCACATTCTGGAATTGGCATCAAACATAATCGCGTTGTAATATGTCCAATGGGACTCTGTCCCAGTTTTTTGCCGATAGGAATGAGAGTATCAATGGGAGGCGCATAGTGAAATTACTTTCAAAATGACAAGAAGTTATCGGCCTAAATCGGTACATAGTTATACTACAAGGCGGTCCAAAAACTAGCCGACATGATGTTTAGATGGCGCCAGTAGTTTGAAAAAAAACTATTTTTCCTTTTTTTTTGGTGAAAAATGGCAACCTTACAAAACATATGTTTTAAGTTTTACTGCGTCATTTTATGTAGTATTTTTATTTGAGCCATCAAGAGAAAACAATTTTAGAAAATTTGTAAACATGAAAAAATTAATCAGCATTGTGTAATTCAATATTTCTATTTGAAAGGAGGTCTGATCCTTCGTTTACAACTGTAAAATATTGGATTGCAGAGTTTAAACGAGGCCGTATGAGCTGCCAAGACGGACAAATTGAGGTGTCCACGCCAGGCACGATTAAGAAAATCTATAAAATTTTAGTGAATGATAGTAGGGTAAAAATACGTGTTCTAGCTGAAACGATAGACATTTCAAAAAGTGCTGTACATCGTATATTGACCGCAGATTTGAAGATGAGAAAACTGTGCGCAAGATGGGTGCTGCGCTTGCTTTCAATAGAGCAAAACCAGCGTCGTGAAAATGTTTCAGTAGAGTGATTGGTGATGTTTCATCGCTTTTAAGCCGAACTTTTCCGCCGCTTTACAACCATGGATGATCAATCTCTCTATGTCATTACCTTTAGTATTGAAATTCTTTCAACACCACTTCACACCTGAGACAAAGGAATAGTCAAAGCAGTGAACTGAAATGGGAGAAGCGTGTCCAAAGAAATCGAAGACAGTTCCATCTGCAGGCAAGGCCATGGAGTCTATTTTTTGGAATGCGCATGGGATTATTTTATTGATTATCTTCAGAAAGAAAAAACCATCATGACAAAATTATGGAGAAGCCGGCATTTGTTGAAAAAGGAATTATTGTTAGAATGCGATGGCCAAAATTAATGAATTAAAGTTAGAATTGCTTCATAACGCACCTTATCCACCAAATATAGCTCCCTCGAAATCTATTTCCAAACTTGAAAAAATGGCGCGGTGGTAAAAGGTTTGCCAACAATGAAAAGGTGAAGTCTACGATTGATGGTTATTTTAAGGTTTGACTGTTCTTATTATAAACGGTGTATAGAAGCTATTGAATATCGCTGGAAAAAGTGTAGCGAACTAAAAGGAGGTTATGTTGAAAAATGAAGAAAATTGTTCCCAACTTTTTTTGTGACTTCTATGTTGGGTCGGCTAGTTTTGGGACCGCCCTTGTATGCTAAGCTGTATAATGGATTTCTTTTTACTTCGTCATTTACATACATAAGCAATTTCAGTTGTTTCAAATGGAATGACAACCTCTGTTTGCCGACCATCCAGTTATGGAGGTAAAAAATTTTGAGGTTAACATAAAACTTGCTGTTATCGAAAAAGCAAAACATGCTTTCATGGCATTGACAAAATGTATACATAAAGTTGCGTAAAGTTACTGACGCTTCTTTCTATAACAGATGCGATATTAAGATAGCCGTAAAACTCCATTTGTTAGTCCACTTGTATTTATAGTATAACTTTAACTTTTCTGACTATGATTTATATATCAATATAACAAAGAGTCGATTTACACCACACACTGTTCTAATATGTACTGTGGACTAATATTGAAATTTAATGGATCTCTCCTACATTCGCATTCCGTAAAGGGTGATATTAAATTATGAAAGACACTTTGTGAGAAGGTGCGAAGAGGTACAACAAGTACATGTGGCACAAATGCGTTGTTGTGAAAGAAAAAACAACAAGAACAACAATAACAAACAACGCCACCGGCAGCGGCATCGGCGGGTGGTTGTTATTACGACAACGACAGCAAAGCGTGAAACTTTCAAACAGAAAAAAAAACTTACGATAACAAAACAATAAACGTAAGCGATTTTTTCTTCTCAACCAACATTTTTTATTTCTGTTTCTTTTTTGTTGCCCTACAAATTAAAATGCAAAAAAGAAACAATAACAAGAAAACAGCAAATGATACAAAACTCTACACACAACGGAAGTCACAGAGACAACAGATAATATTTCATAGCACTCTCGAGAAATGTTGTGTGCCGAAAGAACAAAATTTATGGCTCAGAATATTACAAACATTCTCTTTTGATAACCAGGTTATGGACTTTCATGGGCATAATGGCAGTATACGGGCAAACCGACAGCTAGGCCATCCCGCTACTAATGCGAACTACAAAAACCCTGGTGGTATGACTTGCCAAACTCCATCAATATCAAGCTGGCAAAGACAAAGCACAATAGAAAGGAAAAAAGTGCAACCACCAAATGTTTAGGATCACCAAGGCCGCAGGGCTATGTGAAGGTCCTGAAGTTTTCATATTCTTCTTCCAAATCCTCTTAGATATAGGACATCGACTTAGGGCGTGGCTGTATTGAAATAACGCATTTTTGATCGTTTTGCAATAACAGCGGAGAGAATGCCTTTCCACTGGTCTAATTTCGCTAGCTTATGGCACCTGCTGTTCATAAAGGGTTTCCCCAACAGAGCAGGTCGATGTTTTTTGTCAAAATGGGTGTTCTCTAATGCAGACATTACTCGTCGTGCAACCAGCTTACCCTTCAAAGTCGACTCTTCCAATTATTTATTCCCGGTTCGGCAAAAATAATCAGCTACTATCCCTACGTCAAAGCAACACCAAATCGACCGAGAGCTTCAACACGGTCGCTGGAGGTGTACAGAAGAATCCAGACTTTCGCAGACTTCACCTTGGCAAATTACAAGGGCGGTCTCAAAACTAGCCGACTTAATAAAGAAGACACAAAAAATTTGGAAAAATTTTCTTTATTTTTCGACATAATCTCCTTTTAGCCCACTACACTTTTTCCGGCGACATTTAAAAGCTTCTACGTCCTGTTTATACTAAGAACTGCCAAACTCCTTAAAATAGCCATCAACCGCAAAGTCATTCCTTCACCGCCGAGCCATTTTCTCAAGTTCGGAAATAGAAAATAATCCGAGGAAGCAAAATCTGGCGAATTAGGTGCGTAATGAAGTAATTCGAACTTTAGTTAATTAATTTTAGCCATCGCAATAGGGTATGTATAAGCATTGTCTTGATGAAACAACACTTTCTTATTCGCCAAATGCGGCCTTTTTCCATAATTTCATCACCTAAACGTTGCAATAAATTAGCATAATATTCGCCGTTGATAGTTTTTCCATTTTGAAGATAATTAATATAAATAATCCCCTGTGCATCCTAAAAAACAAACGCCATGACCTTGCCTGCAGATGGAATGGCCTTCGAATTCTTTGGAAACGATTCTCCCATTCCAGTCCACTGCTTTGGCTGTTCCTTTGCCTCAGGTGTGAAGTGGTGAACTCATGTCTCATTCATGGTTTTAGATGGACGCAAAAATTCGGCTATATTGCGGTGAAACATCGCCAAACACTCTACTGAGACATCTTCACGACGCTGATTTTGCTCTATTAAAAGCAAGCGCGGCACCCATCTTGCGCCCGCCTTTCTCATCTTCAAATCTTCGGTCAATATACGATGTATAGCACTTTTTGAAATACCTATCATTTCAGCTAGCTTATGCATCTTCAGCCGACGATCATTTTGTGGATTTTTTTAACCGTGTCTGGCGTGGATACCTCATTTGGTTGACCACTACGGTGTTCGTCTGGGCAGCTTATACGGCCTCGTTTAAACTCTGCTACCCAATATTTTACAGTTGTAAATGAAGGAACAGAGCCCCCAGAGTAGAATCTAGCTCGCCTTTAATATTGATTGGACTGAGACAAATGGAACTTTCAAATGGAAATATTGAATTACATAACGCTGACCAATTTTTTCCATGTTTACATATTCACTACGACCATTTACTTTTAATGGCCTTAATAAAAATACTGAACAACGTAACGCCTTGAAACTTAAAATATATATTTTATAAGGTTGCCGTTTTTCACCAGAATAATTTTTTTGAAGCTACTGGTGCTGCCTTTACGTCAAGTCGGCTAGTTTTACGACCGTCCTCATAGGTATTTCGGATTTGTCCGCGTTTCTACGCATATGTTCACACATCATGAATTTGGAATAATTCTTTTACAGGTTGTTTCTTGCTTATCGGGGATAGTTTTCAAATGGATTTGGTTACCGTGCGAGAATAGAAGAGACAGTTATATCTGTGTTCACAACCCATAACAGCCGAAGTCTGTTTTTCAATATTTTCAGTACAGGAGTTTAAAGTTTTGAATCTTCACTGAAAATCAGGAGAAGGTGTTTTTTGGAAAACTTTGCTACAGATTCCAAGGAAACGAATTTCTTTACTTAGTTGTTAACAAAAAATAGTTGTTTATTCTCGCAGTCAAAAGATATTATCGAAAAAGACACTTAGGCTCTTATGAATTGTTGAACGAAATAAAGTCAAAAAGTTCAAGTTGAGTTAGTCTATTATTCCAGATTAAATAAAAAACTTTAAGTGCGCCTAAATTGACATAAATTATTATTCTATGTCAAAATATTTCAGATTCAGAGCTTAACTCAAGTTGGGAAAATAAAATTGTTTCTTTATTTTTTTGGATTAACGACTTAAGTTGATTTAGGCAATGATGAAAAATAATGTTTATATTTGTTGTAATCCTAAATTGACTTAGGCAGTTATGCCAAAACAGTCATTTAGAAAAATAACTTAAGCTATTAGGTTTTTTTGGATTA
Source organism: Philornis downsi (assembly GCA_019455685.1). NCBI lineage: Eukaryota > Metazoa > Arthropoda > Insecta > Diptera > Muscidae > Philornis > Philornis downsi. The sequence continues at coordinate 12,583 of JAHXMU010025064.1, forward strand.
ATTGCCTTCCTAGAAGAGATATAAACATGAAAAATAGAGCAAATAAATTTAGATACGCTGAATACGATGGTGCTAATAACTCAATTGTGTCCTAACTCGAGTTGGGCTGTTACGGGTTGTGACCACAGATATCATTAAATGTGTGTAAATATCAGTAAATGTGTCGTACATTAAAATTAAATAAGTTTTTTTCTTTTTAAATTTGCTGCGTGGAGGAAATACGAGAAGATCGATTTACTCGGGTTTTTTCCTTGGCAGAAAATGCGAAAACGGGATTTCGGAAAAACTTAATTTTTTGAATAAATCCAAACCCGGTTTTATGAAAATCAGATGATCGAATATTTGAACACCATATCCATGACAATGTGGACCGCAATCCACAAGCTGCGGCCCGGCCGAAGTTTTAGCGTCTTTCCAACTGTCTGAATGTTTATTTGTTATTTTGCCACACTGTTTAAATTTGAAAACAGTATATTACAATTTCTTACAAAAATTTTATAGAGCTATAAGCGCCTATACATATATTTTTGCCAATCGAGTAAGACTATTTCGACACCTCGTACTTCACTCCTTTTTGACACACAGTATACAAAATATATTGTTTCCAAAAATCTAGTTTCTCCCCTACAAACTTGTTATATATCTTACATACGTAGTATATCTTATTCTCATCTTATCTTATTTGTTATTACGGTAGGATCTGTCGTTTCAAGGATCCATAACTACTACGATTGTTTCATGCCACGTACAAGCGTGTTCTGGTAGGGGTTCTAAAATACCTTGGGAAAAGGAAATATTTGTAATTTTCAAAGAAAATATTTGGCATTCCAGTAAACAACTCTAAAAATGGCCTTGATTCATATTCTGCAAATGGGTCGACGTCAGATTACTGTACATTCCCATGGCATTCATCGCTCAAGCGGAAACTCTTTCGTCGAGTGTTGTGATTTCTATTCAATTCATTTTCCTGAGAGTCAGATGGCAAAGAATAATGTGTAGCAGCAAGTAAATTTTAGTAAATAAAATGTATTTTTTTTCTTTCTTCTTTTGTTTTGCACGTTTTAATTATACAGTTGTCTCTGGGGTGATTTCTTTGTTTTGTCTTTTCTATTCAAATATAAACAAAATAATATCATTTATTTATTTATTTCCAACACATCGGTCTCGCATATTTATACAAACAACCGAACAAACAAATGCGGTGGTCGCTTATTGTTTGCATTACACGTCCATGTACACAAGCCTATGTAAGTATGTGTATTTGTAAGTATGCGTGTGTCTTCTCATTGAATTTAAGTACATGTAGTTCAATGTTCTTTGTATTGTCGGTTAAATATTTCGGAGATACTTGATGGAAGTATGCGACAGTTATGTACGTGTACGTCTGTAAATATGTGGGATAAATAATTGAAATTTATGGTCATAGACTGACTGATGATGATGTCACACACACATATGTACGTTTATACGTACACACATATCTAGTGTACATGAAGCATAAGAACCCAGTGTGCACACGAACGGACGCGGATCCATTTCGGATCCGTATCGGATCCGTTTTAGGTCGAAAAGACGGAATCAGTATTATTTTAATTTACGGATCCGTTTCGGATCCGTATCGGATCCGTTGTAGGTTAAAAAACGGAATCAGTTTTACTTTAATTTACGGATCCGTTTCGGATCCGTATCGGATCCGTTTCAGGTTAAAGAACAGAATTAGTTTTATTTCATTTTACGGATCCGTTTCTGATCCGTATCGGATCCGTTTTAGGTTAAAAAACGGAATAAGTTTTATTTTATTTTTATTTATTTTTTTTACGGACCCATTACGGTTCCGTAAAAAAGCAGTTAAAAAAGGAATTGGTGTAAGTTTTTTTTTTTTTTGAGTAGGAGAAAAGCATTAAAAGCCAAAAGGTCAGTGTGGGACTTTCATCCACTAAAAACTCCTTTTGTCCGTACAGTCAGTGATTGGTTTGTAGTAACTAAAATAGGACACAAATGTTTGGAAAAAAAAACTTAACACAAAATTAGATCATTTTTATCACAAGGTAAACCGACCCGCATTGCAGTCCGCTTTTTTGAGACGAAATGATTCCGTTACGGACCCGTTTTATTAAAAAATGCTGATCCATAACGGATCCGTTTTATTAAAAAATACTGATCCGTAACGGATCAGTATATCAAGTCCGTAACGGGTCCGTAACTGATCCAAAAAACGGATAAAAAATACGTTTTCGAATCCGTTTTTTTGGGGCGAATTTCTCCCGCAAACGGATCCGTAACGGATCCGTAACGGATTCCGATACGGATAGAAAGTACGAAGAAACGGATCCGTTACGTATCCGTAACGGATCCGTTGTGCACACTGGGAACGAACGATGGTGGCCTCTTGGGTGTCTGATTTGAGGGGGTCACCACAGCCGTTCGTTGTTAAATCAGTGTTTCCACTCTATCTATACATTATGATTATCAACAACGGGCGACAGAGCAAACTAAAAGATCCATCGCACGATAGGAAAAACTAACATAATTTGAAACTTAAGCTCGAAAATGATGTCTTTGAGGAAGCCGAATGAATCAAGAGCAGCGCCCAAACTATGAACTACTCGAATTAGGTGAGTGTCCCTTCCAAAATTGAAGTAACTGAAGTTAGAAAAACGTAAGAACATTAGAGGTTTGTCTTACATTTGATGTCTGCACAAGGTTTGTATGGCAAATTATTGATTTTTTTTTTGCAATGAGAATTTATTGGCTGAAATATAAAAATGGTAATATTGTGCGCACAATAGTTTGGCATTTTAATTTTAACGTACACAACGAGTTTAAAGACACTAATTGTACAAGGCGTTATACTTCGGTCGATCAAAGTAGTTCACCAATTCTGCAATAGACTTCTGAGGAACTGAAACTTGAATTTGTATGGCTGATGAATGTTGCTGTATTAAGAAACTAAAACAATTGTCGCAGTTATCGCTCGAAATCATTGCTTTAAATCATCCATATTTATACCTTCACCCGGAGGAATGGGGGTATACATCATTTGATTGCGCCAAAAATGGAACACCCACAAGGATGCGTTCAAAGTAACAGATTATTCATTTAGTTGTTTTAAAATCGCTGGTCTGCTAGGCTTCCAGTTGTTAAATTCCTATCATCTGACTTGTGTTATTTATTTAGTGAAAGGTCTACCATTTACGAATATGGATCGTTTACGAAGATCAAAGAAAGCATAAAAATAGTTAAAACTTACTACAAATTAGGCGATTCAAACGTGGGCACTTTTCGCGCATTGCAGGGTGATAATGGTCGTCATAATCAAGCTACTATGCAAGAAATTGTTAAGATTATAAAGAACTTTGAAGAGATTGGACGCGTTACAGATGTAGTCGGACGTGTGCGTCATCGCAATGTACGCTCCACGAAAAATGTCGCTTCAATTACCGAAAGTGTGGCGGATAATCCGAGTTTCAATTTAGAGCGCTATGGCCGTATGATAACTGACTTTTTTGGCCAGTAATTAAAGATTATGAACTGGACGATATTTGGTTTCAAAATACGACCGATTTTGGCTTTATTGCATGAGAAGTTTCCAGAAAGTGTAATTTCACGTTTCGGCGGCGCCAATTGGCCCTTCAAGATCATGCTACTTGACGCCGTTAGTCTTTTTTGTGAAGCTACGTCGGATCTGCGTGTTTACGCGGATAATCCCCAAACGTTGGAGCATTTGAAAACCAACATTTGTCAAGTTATCGCCGAGATGCCGCCCAAAATGTGGTCATTTAAATGGCCTTGTACTTTGGCAAAGGCACACAACAGTCACTAATTGTACAAGGCGTTATATTTCGGTCGGTCAAGCATTATAATGAAATAATAGTTTCATCGAAATCATAGCTTTTTATGTGTGCTATTTAACTTTATTTTTGCAACGTACGTTTCATAACCTTTAAGTCGATTAAGCAGTGTCAGTCTGCCTAGCTGGCAGGCTGGCTGGTGGGCATGACAGCTGCTGTAAATCTTTAAACTTGCCATAGCCTAATATTTCGTCAGATGGTGCCCTCCCCTTCTGGCACCTTTCATACAAATTCACTGATTTTCCGAAATTTCAAAATTTCGTATCTCCCTGTATGTAACCGGAAGTAAACCAATTTTTTCTCCATTGCCTCATTTTATAAAATTTGGCAAAATTTGCAAAAATCGACTGACTAACCCCACACCTTCTGGTACCCCCCATACAACTCTTAGATACACAACTTTTATATAGGTGCACTTTATCTAATCAAATTTGGCACACATTCAGCTTTTGGCATAATAGTGTCTTAGAATGGTACCGGAGCACATTGTCGCACCGCATCCATTCTAGTACCTCCCACACTAATTGACCAATTTTTCGAAGTTCAATGATTCCTCTGTAAGTTGGTGTTCTATAATCTGGTATGGTGCGTTGGTCTACATTTGTTGTTCGTTATATAGCTGGAGAAAAATCTGTCAAGTAACCATTCCCCTTCTGTTACTTCCCACACAAATTATCGATTTAGACAACATGTTTGTAATTCGTTCTTCTTAATTATCAATCAATTAGTTGCGCCAAAATTGGCAAAATTTGAAACATATCTTGAGTTTGGTAAGCTAATTTCTAAGGACAAAAACGGCGACGCTGCCACGCCCATTACTGTAGCACCCATCGAAATTGACCGGTTTATCGAAATTTGCGGCCTGGAGATAATTAAATTCTTGTCATTTATATTGTGCTTATAGTACTGAGTAAAATGTGAGAAAATCGATCGAATAACTTTTGGTACAAATTACCTTATTCGACTTATATATTCTTTCATTCTCATCGTTCATCCAATTTAATTCATCATGCATCTAGTGCTGTGAATGAAAGAAGACTGCACTGCCACGTCTCTTAGAGCAAAGCAAATGCAAATTTATAGATTTATCAAAAACCGTTGGTCTCTGTAAATTTATCAAACGGAGAGCTTCGAAATGTTACAACTTTGCTTCATTGTTTTTCTGTATCTTCACCCGAAGGACGCCAGTAACGCCAAAGGCAATTGGGTGAATGGGTATATATGAATATCTATACTATTTTGGGTTTGTTTTGGAAACTTCTTATTTGCAATAACTCCACAAGAAAAAATAAGGTGCAATAGGCTCAGGGGGCATTGGGAGCCAACGGAACGTTGAATTTCTTGACATCAGCTTATAGGTAAAATGGAAATTATACCATAATAGGACTTTCTATTTGGTAGTTTACACCATCTTGTTTGAATAATGCAGATTTTAATGGAACTGTCTTTCGGCAAAGTTCTGGAAAAATAATTTTTTTTTCATTCCCTTTAACTATAAACTTGGGAGCAACATTCATCAGCTAGCCTATCTAAAAATAAATGTCATTAGTATTTACACGTGTATATTTGCTGTACCCTATGGCTCTCTGAAAGTGAATAAAAACCAGATGGTGAAATTAGAGGTAATCAGAATCAAAGCCGAAGTTCCCAAGCGGCACCCGATTTTCGATATTAGGGAAAGTATTTCTTGATAGCGGGAGGGTGGGGTTGATCAGCCAAAGTAACCTATACGCCATGCTAACACCAATGCACCTTAGGTAAGCATTCTCATACTGGGATCTGGGATCATACTAGGATCGGTCACGGTGGCCTACTCATCTTAACTATAATTTATTATCAAAAAACAAAAAAAAAGTAGAACGAGAACTCAAGAACCCTTCCTAATCCGATATAAGAAGAAAAGACGTTTCCAAAATACGAACAATTTTGTTTGTCTGAACTTATTCGCTTGAGTTTAGGTGCGACCAGATTCGCGCATAAAAATATCGTTTAATCATAACATGAGCAAAGAAGTTGATCGCGTGATAATAATGGGACGCTTGATTTTCATCTCATGGACGTGCTAATGAGTGCTAATATCGACCTGGATCATCGCCAGGCTGCAAATAAGATATGCATAAGATTGAACAGAGCGGAAAGTGTAAGTAAATAAGCACAAATACTCGTAAAGCTAGACGTGGCTAAGATGCTCTAGTAAACTCTTTCAATTACTACGACAAGTCATATTTAATTATGATGTTCCTGAAATGCATTGAAAAACTGGACTTAGAGGAGCCCTAACGTAATGAAATATTGTGTAACCCTATGCCTGAGAAAAAGAATGCTGGATACATTGAACAGCTGAAGAATTTTATAATGTGTACTGTGAGAGAATCGTATAAAAACAGAAGTAAAGAGAGGCAGACAGTCTTTTTATGTGGATGAAACGTTGTGGAAAGAGAGCTAGAGTTAAGATATGCAAAGGTTCAGGGACAGAGATGAGACCGAAAATGTAACCAAAAGATAAAAAGTGAAGGTTATTCCATAAAGGTTCTCCTCATGCAAGGATAACCAGGGAAATCTGACCATACGAGTAAATGCTCAAGATGTGCTATATGCAAAGTTGCTAGTAATGGGTGGCAGTACACTTGCAGAAAACACGTCAATCACTGAATGTAGCGTAGATTGTCCACGAACGAGCAAAAAAAAAAAATCTGAATGGCAGTATTGCGGCTTAAGGACAAAAGAAGTCGCAGGTGGTGGTGGTTTATCTGCATAGATATTCAAAACTTTTGATGATGAACTGTGTTTGTACCAAATGTACAAATCCGTCTGAAAGAAATATGTTCCCTATTTATTTTTGAATTCCTAAAAGTATTTATAAAACTTCCAAATACTTTGCACCAAAGTATATATAAGCTACAATCCATAAAATACCATGAAAGTAACCATGTTCGAAACTAAATTTATG
>JAHXMU010025065.1:0-15963 GCA_019455685.1 Philornis downsi
AGCAATAGCAACAACATCGCTATATCACAAGAAGGCAACCAGACAGACTTCCATATCGTCTGAGGGCGCATTAAGAGCACAGACAATACATTGCAACAACAACGACAGCAATATCAACAACAAGAACAACGACACAACCGACATTATAAGGGAAGGTACAACCGCATAAGCTTCGGTTGTTCTTATTACGAGCAGACAGGCTGGCAAAGAGAAGATGGTGATGTTGCACAGTGGAATCGCAGAGCGTTTTTTTTTTGTTGGCCTGAAGCGCTGAATAGATTTTGATGAGCTAACAAAAATGTGAAGTGCTTGAACAAAAACAACAGTAAATTAAAAATTGTATCATTTCTATTTCGTCCGGAAATGTTTTGTCAAATGCAAACCAACAGGACATTTGTGTAACCAATCCGATTTGTTCCAGGTATACCTGCTGATCAAATCTCAGTATTTTTTTTGACAAAATATAGTACCTATATATATTTTAAAAATTAATTATCTGACGAAGAGGCATTAAAATTGGCGGGTTGTTTGCCCAATGCAGAGATGCTATTAGCACACAAACGGCCAGTTTTGAGATGGCAAAGATTGTTAAAAAAAACTTGAAAATTGCGAAAATTCCATCTTGAGCGACACCACAATTCTATGTTTTACAATGCACTGCATTCTTACTGTAAAATGTAAATCTGACAGATTTTGTAACCTAGGTTCCACCAAAAAATTGGAAGGTTTGGGGAAGAACTCAGGTTCTTTGCGGGATTGGAATACTTACGGGGAATTTTGTGTGCGAGGAGATGAAAACCAAGAGATTGGTAAACTTAGATTAAAGGTTTTTATTTTACGTTGAAGGCTTCTAGCGAAGTAGTCCGGTTGGCGGTTAGCGAAAAAAAGAGAGCGAGCTTATCGCTGGCATCAACCATGAGACCCGGGTTGCCACCTGGGCGTAGCAAAATATGGGTTTTTACAATTACATGGTTGGTTGAGATAGCCTTTACACTAACAAATAAATACTTAACATTTAGGCTTTATGCTAAATATTTACAAATTGTTTGATACAAAGAAATTTAATGTAATTTAACGCAATTCTGTGTAATTCGATATAATTCAATTTGATTCATTGCAATTCAATATAATTACATTTTATTCAATGTAATTCAATATAGCTGAATTTCATTCAATGTAGTTCAATATAATTCAATTTCATTCAAAGTAGTTCAATATAACTCATTATGTTTCAATTCAATTCAATATAATTCAATTTGATTCAAAAGTAATACAATATAATTCAATGTCGTTTAAAGTAATTCAATATAACTCAACTTGATTCAATTCAATTCAATACAATTCAATTTGATTCAATGTAATTTACTATAATTCAAATTCATTTAATGTAATTCAATACAATTCAAATTAATTTAATATAATTCAATTTCTTTAAATATAATTCAAAGTAACTCAACTTGATTCAATGCAATTCAATATAATTCAATGCGATTCAATAAAATTCTATTTGATTCAATGTAATTTAATATAATTATATTTTATTCAATGTAATTCAATATAATTGAATTTGATTCAATGCAATTCAATGTAATTCAAATGGATTCAATGTAATTCAATTTGATTCAATGCAATTCAATAAAATTCAATTTGATTCTATGTAATTCTATATAATTCAATGTAATTCAATTCCTAAAAAATTCACTGTAGTTTACTTAATTCAGTAAACGGCATTAACTGTGTTCAACACTTAAAAAAATCAGACGTTTATAAAAATCGAATTATTTAAATAGTGAAAAAAATTAGTCCGAAAGCGCCAAAATAAAAGCGTTTTCTGGTGCATACATAGATATGTCATCAACAGATTTATCTCCCGTAATATTGTAACGGGTTATCCATTTAATGGTTTCCAAAACGCCGGTTTGGCAAGGCTGTCAGCTATTAAATACTCGCCATCTGAAGTGTTATTTATTTGAGATGTTTGCGATTTACGAATATGGACCATTTAACAACCGAAGAACGTGTGAAAATAAATAAATCCACAAAAATGGTGATACAAACGTGGGCACTTTCCGTGCATTATGGGGTGATTATAGTCGTCGACCTACTGTGCAAGGAATTGGCAAGATTATAAAGAAAATTGCAGAAACTGGAAACGTTACAGATGTGGTCAGGCCTGTGCATCATCGTGATGTACTCACTGCTGAAAGTATCGCTTCTGTTAGTGAAAATCTGGCGAATAAATCGAATTTGTCGATTCTAATGTGTTCTCAATTGGACCTATCCTACGGCTCATTATGGTATATTTCGCATTTGGATTTGCATGTGCAACCACATAAAATCCAACTCACTCAACAATTAAAGCCGGCTGGCCATTCACTACGCCGTAGATACGAGTATGTTTATTGGGTGCTACAGCGACAGGTTTTCCATGCTGATTTTTCGAACAAAATTTTCTTCAGCGATGAAGCTCATTTCTCACTTGGTGGTTGCGTCAATAAGCAAGCATAAGTGGTATATGTGGTTCGGAGAATCCAGCTTGTGGAAAAACCATTGCAAAAAGTGACTGTGACTGTTTGGTCTGGAGGCGTCATTGGACCGTATTTTTCGAAAATGACTCTGTAGAAACTATTATCGTCAATTTAGAACATTATGGCCGTATGATAACCGACTTGTTTTGGTCTGTATTTGAAGATTATTGGCTGAATGATATGCGGTTTCAACAAAACCGTATCACGAGCCGCACAATATGATCGATTTTGGCTTTATTGCGGGAGAAGTTTGCAGAAAGCATAATTTAACGTTTTGGCGACGTCAATTGGCCACCACCAAGATCATGCGATTTGACGCCGTTAGACTTTTTTCAAAGGCCGTGCTTACGCGGATAAACGTCAAACGTTATAGTATTTGTATACCAACTTTCGTCACGTTATCGCCAACATATCGCCCGAAATGCGCAAAAAAGTGATCGAAAACTTAGGCCGTGCAACAGGAACCAAGGGTATTCAAGTCGAGAACGTTTGTGTATGATTTTATCTACATTGATCTCATCGTTATCAAATCAAATAGTAATAAAAATAAAACAAATTCCTATGAGAAATGGCAGAGCTTCTCACATTCAATGAGTTTACATGCATTATAATTTTTTTAAATCTACTCAACGGGACCTATAGCTTAACGACGATTCCGAAAGGCATAATTTAAGAAGCATTTACAAAACTTGTCGATTACTCGACTATTCGAAGCGTTCGTCAGACACATCGAGGTGACCACTGCTGAAATAATAATTGGGAGGAATATATGCGGGATAGAGCCCGCGATCATGCAAACGCCATGGTCGGTCACAATAAAAAATTTAATAACGCCTTCTTAAAAATGAAAAGCAGGTCTTATTATGATAGCGTAGACCCCTATGGTCGAAAAAGTTTCTCTTAATGTGTTGAGCTTTTCGTTACATAAAATGACTATGACTATGTGTATATAACTATGTGTACATAATCCTATGGATGAGGGTATAAAAATATGTGAAAGATTAAAATTAAGTTGTACTGGGTTAATTACACCAGGTTCATAAGAATTTATGAAAAGAATTGGCTTTTGAACCACTGTGCGTTGATGGCCTAAGTAGGGACTACGGTAGCGGCAAAGTGGTAGGGGGCGGGTCGGCTCAGTTTGATTCACTGTTTCGGGGTGAAAGAGGTGCGAGCGGTATAATAACAAAACAAAATGTAAAACGAAAACGTCAACTATGTCTGGGATCAGTTTTTTTTTTTCATTTTTATTTGAGTTTGTGTTTTATTTTTGTGTTTCTCTTTTTTTCACGTTTGTCTGATGCGAAGGCCGTCTGGAGCTGCCAAAGCAAAAAAGAAGAAGAAGAAGAAAAAAGGAAAACAACAAAAAACGACACAAAAAAGTTGGAATTTGCACAAAAGCAGCGAGTAAATAATAAGATGTATCTTTAAAGTCTATTTTTGTCATATTCATAAATACTGCACCAAATACAGTCAGTCATCCAACTACATCAACTCACACTTGGCTGCCGGGTTTTTGTTATTACATTTCTGCTCTGCTTTCCATGTTTTGTTTAGAATAAAACTGGTATTTCAAGCACTGGCTGTGGCCCCTGTTGAGACAAGTCTGGGACAATTTGGCAGATGAAGATACAGCACCAGCTCCACTTGAGGTATCAGAATCCAAACCAAAAAATACGGTTAAAAATGGGATTTATTCGGGTTTTCTTCTCGATATGAAGGAATGAAATACACGTTTCGGTTGTCCGAATTTCGTATACATTGAGGATTAACATAACAGAAGATTTTCAAAATATCGAAATCCAGCTTGAGTATTACCCAAAACATTCAATATCGTTCTTATAGTAGATTTATTAATGTGGACCATAACTTCTGAATTATTTTAATTTGGTGCGGTGTGTTTGGAGACATTTCGGGACAGAAGTATCCTGGCGCAAACAAAAGACAATCTATTGCTCAGCTTTAAATCAATTTTTTTTATACTCGTTCTTGACGATCAGTTCAACTGTTTAATGAATTGATAACAGATTTGGAAAAATGTGATATAAAATTACTATTAAATACTTTTTGGTCAGAAAATATTAGTATTTTATGCCGATTTGATAATGGATTATCCGTTTGGTGATTTCAAATCAGCCGGTCTAGCAAGGCTGTCAGCTGTTAAATACTTGTCGTCTGAAGTGTTATTTATTTAGTGAAAAGTCTGCCATTTACGTATATGGATTCTTTAACAACCGCAGAACACATCAAAATAGTCAAAATTTACTACAAAAGTGGTAAATCAAAACTGGGCTTTCAATCGAACAAATTTTCTTCAGCGATAAAGCTCATTTCTCACTCGGTGGTTACGTCACCAAGCAAAATTGTCGCATACGGGGCTCGAAGAACTCAGAAGGGATTACGAGAAAGCCATTGCATTCTCACAAAGTGATTGTTTGGTGCGCATTATGGTCTGTTCGTATTTTTTTCGAAAACTACATTAAAAGAATCCAATTAAGAGGCGGTTATTTAAATCGCATTGTATTTCCTACACAATGGCAAGGTCCAAACATTATAATGAAATAAAAGTTTCATCGAAATCAAAGCTTTATGTGTGTTTTGTTTAACTTTACCTGAAAACGAAAAATTAATAACCTTATACTTAGTTGGTAAAATACCGCTCAATGAAATTTAAAAAAAAAAATAATAATAATAATATGATCAGACGCGTTCTTTTTATACCCGATACCACAGAGGAGCGAGGAAATTTGCCTCAAACAGAAATTCTCATCTGAGACCATAAAAAATGTACATATTCGTTGATTGCCTTAAACTTCTGTAACGATTTAAGCATATCCGTCCGGCCACATCGCTTGAGTTGCTTAAAAATACTTTAACCCATAGAAAATTCGTGAATTGTTTAAAGTTACGGATATTCATTTTAGCAGGAAAACATTTAACAATACAAGAACTGAACTCACCACTAGGAAAATGGGAATTATCACAAATTTTTCATCAATTTTACCGTTTATTTATTAACTAACAGCTATGAGATTCATTAATACGAAGAATACTAATTCCAACTCATTTATTTTTTGGGGTCCGCTGCAATTATGGGCATGTCTAGAAATACTAAAAATGCTGGATAATTAAGAAGAGAACTCAACTCAAATTTCGAGTAGTCGAGCGACCAATAAGTCAAGTAAATGCTTCTCAAACTTAGACGTTCAGAATCGTTCCCAGTAAAAAAAGAGCATCCAGGGTAGTTGAAAAGACCCGTTGATTATGATCCAGAAGTGGTGAACAATTAGACAATTATGAGGGCGACCTCAAAAATAGCCGACTTGGAGTATAGATGGTACCAGTAGTTTGAAAAAAATGTTTTGATGAAAAGTGACAACCATATAAAACATATGTTCTAAGTTTGGAGACGCCACGTTGTTTAGTATTTTTATTTGAGCCATCAAAAATAAACGATCTCAGTGAATTTGTAAACATGGAAAAAATTGATCACCGTTATTTAATTCCGTATTTCCATTTGAAAGGTCTCAGCTTAAGCAATATTAAAGCCGCTTTAGATTGTGCTCTGGGGAAGTTTACTGCTTCGTTTACTACTGTAAAATATTGGGTAGCAAAGTTTAAACGAGGCCGTATAAGAAGCTACCAAGACGAGTACCGAGTGGTCGATCAATTGAGGTGTCCACGTCAGAAACGGTTTAAAGTGGTATTGAATGATCGTCGGCTGAAGGTGCGTGAGCGAACTGAAATGATAGACATTTCAGAAAGTGCTATACATCGTTTATTGACTGAAGATTTGAAGATGACAAAGCTGTGAGCAAGATGGGTGCTGCGCTTGCTTTCAATAGAACAAAAAAAAAAAAAAAAAACGTCGTGAAAATGTTTCAGTAGAGTGTTTGACTATGTTTTACCGCAATAAAGCCGAATTTTTGCGTCGATTCATAACCATGTATGAGACATAGGTCCACCACTTCACACCTGAGACAAAGGAACAGCCAAAGCAGTGGACTTGAATGGTAGAATCGTGTCCAAAGAAGGTGAAAACGATTTCATCTGAAAGCAAGGTCATGGCGTCTGTTTTTCGGATGCGCATGGTATCACTACGGTATTCACTGATTATCCTCAGAAAGAAAAAACTATCAACGGCGAATATTATGCTAATTGTTTAGGTTATGAAGTTATGGAAAAAATGCTATAAAAAAGTCTAACCACGTCAAATCGCTTGACCTTGGTGGCCAATTAACGCCGCCAAAACGTGAAATTACGATTTCTGGAAAGTTCTCAGGCAATAAACCCAACATCGGTCCTATTGTGGGACTCTTGGCAACATCTTGTTGAAACCACTGGTCATCCACTTCGTAATGTTCAATAGCAGACCAAAAAAAAAGGTATGTTATCATACGGCTACAGCGCTCTGAATATGTGGTAACGGCTCCTACAGCATCATTTTCAGAAAAATGCGGCCTTAATGACACCTGCATACCAGAAAGCGCATCAAACCGTCACTGCAATGGCTTTCTTACAGTCTCTTCTCGGTTCTCCGAGCCTTATATGCGATAATTTTGCTTGTTGACGTAACCACTGAGTGAGAAATAAGCTTTATCGCTAAAGAAAATTTTTTTCAATTGAAAGCCCACCATTGAATTACCACTTTTGTAGTAATTTTTTAATATTTCTACGCGTTCTTCGGTTATTAAACGGTCCATATTTGTAAATGGTAAACTTTTCACTAAATAAATAACACTTCAGACGCCAGGCAACAGCTGATAGCCTTGCCAGACCGGCGGTTTTAAAACCACTTTGTATCGTAGAAACTCAGTTAAAAAGGGTTACTCGGAAATATTTTTTTTTTAATAAAACCGGCAGAAGTACATGCATACGGACAAAAAAGTAGGCCTTAATACTCAATGAACTAAAATCGGCTTATAATTGCAATCTATGCCATGTTAACAAGAATACAAATCTGACAGATATTGCTAAATAAGATCAAAAATGTCATTCTATTTCTATGGGTGTTATACATTTTTGGGTATTAAACCAATATATTCGTATAACAGCTATTCAGAAGCCCCTACATTATTCACATTAGTAACTTCGTGTTTCATCCTCAACATTATGTACTCTGGAATAATTTGAAAATTCGTATTGCGGCTTATCTAACACTGCAAGATTTCGTTAATGAAATTATAAGTGCGTGTCCTCTGTTCTATAATTAGCACAATTGTTTTTTTTATATTTGCCGCAAAAAATTATGAACAAAATTTATAATTTCTATACATTTTTCTTATACTGTTTGTTGATGTAATTTGCAATTGTAATGGAAATGAGTTTTAATTACTGTCATTATTCACACTGTAAGTAAATTAAGCAAAAAGCGAAATAATCCGTAATATGAGTTCTACAATTTTAGCATGGCCTCCATTCATGTACCATTTAATTGTGTTAACTCCATAACAACATTTTTCTATTACGTTCATAGCAACTCATTAAGGTGTCACAAATTGGCAAATCCTATTTGTGGAATGTTCTGATCACCTACTTTTTGCAAGCATTTCAAAGATGCCTTCTCGACATGACTAATATTTATGTTGCCAGTAGAAACTGCTTGCTGTCCATGTTGTTGTCAACAGCCTATTTAAGGTTGCAATAATTAGGTTGCTGGCAGCAATTTCATGTTGTCGTTGCCATCATCATCATCGTTATCGTTGTCGTCGCCGCTGTCTTCGTTCTTATGGCCCCGATTTTATGTGTCGATTGCGATGGCACTCGTTACGGTTTATCTGTCTGAGTTTGCCGACATGTCATTGTGTTTGATGGAGCAAAAGGGGTTGTTGACGATATCAACTTAATATCTTACCTTCCGAGCTCTCCTCCCAGCTTAATGTCTGCACTATTGCAGCCAGTCACTGACTAACAACGGCCACTACGTCACTGGGGCCTCCCACAAAGGGGTGGATTTCAGATTCAGTTGATTTTGATAGAAGACATAGAAGACAATTTCTTTTTCCAAGTGAGCAATAACTTTTCAAGGGAAATACATACTACTCGTACTATTCATTTCGTATGAAATACGAATCTGCCAAATGTCTTAAATAGATACGAAATCAGTTTTCCAAAGAGAAAAAAGGACGATAACTTAATTAAAAGGTTAACCAAGATTACATTTTTTTTGAATAATGACCACCATTACTGCTCTCAAATGAGATGCATTAACCAAAGAAGATAAAATAGCAGACTGAAGGACTAGCGAGAACTTATAAAATAGTTAGTTTTAAGTAAATTTTTTTGGACACCATATGAAATGTGGGCTGTTATGTTTCTAAATCCCGTACAAGTCGAATAATCTTGAGAAAAATTCATTCATATTCCTGTACAAATCGCATTGAAGTCTAGCGATCATCTTGAATAAAATTAATTCATATTCGTGGATTGGCATTTGAATTGATATCGTCTTCAGCCTTTCGATATATAAAGGGTGGCGCATAAGTAACGTTAAGATTTATTCAATGTATAACTTTTTTCTTTCTGCTTTTATTTAACGTTGGCATTTAATAAAATTTAGAATAGTTTGGAAATATGTTCACTTTATGTTTTAAAGATAATATCTTTCAAATCGCGCCCATTTTTTGCTTCTACCTGACTCTTCCTCTTCTTTCCAAAGCATTTCCCATAACTTTTCTTGGAATTTCAAGTCCCAGCGCCCCCACTTCTTCACGGATATTGGCCTTAAGTTGTTGGATGGTTCATGGCTTATTGGCACATACCTTACCCTTTAGGTAGCCCCAAAGAAAAAAGTCGGGAGCCGTTAAATCATGCGAACGTGGTGGCCACTTAAAATCAGAAAAACGTGATATTATTCCAGTGCCAAAAATTTCGCGCAGGATAGCCATAGTTGGACGAGCTGTATGAGCTGTGGTTCCGTCTTGTTGTTCTGCATCTCTGGCTTTAACAAATTTTCAATCCTTTCCCGGTATTGAATGCCGTAAACATTAATCACAACTCCTATGTTGTTTTCGAAAAAATATGATCCACCGATCCCCTCTGAAGTTATTCCATAACATACTGTGGATCTAAGTGGGTGCATTTGACCAATCAACAATTATTTTTGGATTTTCGGTGCTCCATATTCTGCAATTTTGTATTACTCACGTGAATAAACTCGTTGTTTTCTAGGCGCAATTCTTGAAAACGGCGACTATATTGAATGCGTTCTTGCGCATCATTTGGTTTTAATTCGTGAACCAATTGCATCTTATATGGAAAAAGATGTATGGAAAAGATGTAGATGCTGAGAACGTCCCCTGGTAGAAGTTTCGGGGCTTTCCTCAATACTTGTTTGCACTCGAGCAATGGTCGCTTCATTTCGAACTGCACGAGGTCTTCCAGCACGCGGAAGTTCACAGACAGCCTCTTGTTGCCTAAAACGCTGAATCAATCGGTAAATTATTGGAGCACTAGGAGCATTTCGAACATGAAAGAAATTTCGATATGATCTGTGAATAATCGAATGCTGACTTTCAAAGTAAAATTGAACAACTTTGGTTCTTTGGTTCTGTGCTGAGCCTTTCCATCATAAATTTCCCAAGTATTATTTAGTTAATTCTGTAAAGAGATGAAAAAAAAGACTTAAACAAAAAATTTATTTATTCACTGATCGAATCTTAACGTTGCTTAAGCGCCACCCTATAGAATAATATATACGAGGTGTGTTCCAAAAATGAAATGAATTTTCATTTTTCTCAAAAAATATTTGTTTGTTCATCAATTTCTATTATATCTCCTTCAAAGTAGTCCTCCTCAGATATAATACATTTGTGCCGGCATTTTTTCCAATCCTCGAAGCAGTTCTAAAATACACTTTTTGGTATATCCTTGAGCTCTTTCCTCCTTCAATCTTGGGAACAGGAAAAAGTCGCAGAGGGCCAAACCTGGTGAATACGGTAACTGAGGCATAACAACGATGTTGTTTTTGGCCAAATAATCTCTCACAAGCAAAGATGAGCGAGCAGGTGCATTATAATATTGCAAAAGCCATGAATTCCGGACTTTTTTTTTGTCACATTACTTCACGCAAACCGCGCATAACTTCAAGATAATACTCCTTATGTATGGTACGACCTTGTGGTAAGAAGTCCTGATGAACTACGCCATGGTAATCGAAGGAAATAGTGAGCAAAACCTTGATCGCACTCGACGTGATTTTTTATTATCTTGACTCTCCTGGACTCTGGACTCGATGCCATAACCATATACCCCTGATTCGTCACCAGTTATGACCCTTTTAATCAAATCTGGATCATCGTTGATGTCGTTCAACAACACCTGAGCGACGCTCATGCGAAAGAAAACAGTGAGCAAAACCTTGACATTTGATCGAACTTGGCGTTTCTTTTTTGGTCTTGGCTCTCCCGGACTCTTCCATTGAGACAATTGGGCTTTGGTTTCGATGTCATAACCATATACTATGATTCGTCACCAGTTATGACCCTTTTAAACAAATCTGGATCATCGTTGACGTCATTCAACAATTCCTGAGCGATGCTCATGCGACGTTGTTTTTGGTCAAAATTCAGCAATTTTGGAATGAACTTCGCTGCCACACGTTTCATGGCCAAAATTTCCGAAAAGATTGCATGGCATGAACCAACCGGTATGCCGACATCCCCAGCAACTTCTCTAATTGTGATTCGACGATTCTCCATAATAATTTTCTTTACTTTCTCAACATTTTTATCGGTTGTTGATGTGCTGGGGCGTCCAGGGCGAGCGTCGTCATTCATATCTTCTCGACCTTCTGTGAAAAGCTTGTACCACTTGTAAACATTTTTATTTTTTGACTCAGAGTACTCTCACCGTATGCCACTGTCAAGATTTCAAGTGGTTTTGAGCACTTAATTCCATTTTTTACACAAAATTTGAAGCGAATTCTTTGATCCATTTTTTTCGATAGCAGAAAATCGCCGAACACGCAAAGCACTTGTCTTATTTATACCTCTCACAAACAAACTAAACATGCTATATAGATAAAACCGTCAACATATCTTCGAGACGACTGTAGCAACCTAAAAAAGCTTTATAATCGAAAGTCGAATGTACGTAGTCCGCGAAATTTGAAAATTCACCTTATTTTTTGAACACACCTCGTACATTGCGTAAAATCTCTAACGTTTGTATATAAATATTTTTATCTGCTGTGATAATATTAAATAAATAACAAAAAAAAAAAAAAAAAAAATAACTAAATAAATATTATTTAAATTATCTGATTGAATGGAATCACAAAATTCAATTCTTTTAATTTCATTACGTTCAAATTCTAATTTTGTATTTAAAAAAGAACGAGTAAAAGTATCATTAACTTGAGCATGAATTAGATTTCCTGGGTTCACTTCCTTATCACAAGGCACAGATTCAAACTAAGCACCTGAAGCATCAAGCATTTCTACTTGACCTTCTACCAAATAAAAGTTCGACTCATCCTTATTGTGAATTAATTTCGCAACAAAATTTATCGAATTTTCAGGCATTTTCACATGATCCAGGTTTAAGGTTGAAATTTTCTTGACGTTTTTCCTTTTTAATATTTCCAAACGCAACTCTGGAGTCTTTCGGGGTCTATGCTTTTGTCAATTTGTTATGAATTCGACTGTTAATATTTTTTAAAAAGTTTTCTTCTATAAGAGTTTACATAATTTTTGGTTTAACTTTTGCTACCCTGAGATCCACCTGAATATACTTTAGAGATTTGCATTATTTAATCTGCATTTAAATTACATTAACTGGTACAAATTAGAAAAATGTGTGCAATCTTTAGGGTGTAGACAAAATTCAGTATGTAAAAAATCAAATTCGCAGAAAAAAACAAAAATAAAAAATTGGCAAAAAAAACTTTTAATTTTAAATTAAAGATATGAATAATATCTACCAAGAAGGCAAATGAAATCTCGTGTTCCATTTGAATTAGAAGCGAACACCGCAAACTCAATCTTACAAACACATGTTTCAAAACTGAATGCGTAATTCAGTCCGACTAACAAAAAAAGGACACGAAGTATCCAGCAGACACCAGACAAGAGAATCAAAAAAAAAAAAAAAAAAGGATAAGCAAAAAGGCAACATTTCCAATACGGTCAGAGCCAGTATCTGAATACGGGACAAAATGTGTGGGCGAAATGCAGACGGTCATCAGAGGATTGACGCTTGCCCGTTAAGAAAGACTATGCAATTGCTTCATGGTCAGCGCCACACAGCATTCAAATTTTGTGTAGACAACAAAAAGAGATTGCCAGGATGTTACGCTTAAGCATTGAAACATTGAAGCAGTGAAACATTGAAATATTCAAAAACTGAAATATTAAGACATTGCAATTTTAATCAATTGAATGAAGTTTCAATTCCATGAACAATTTTTGCACTGATAATCTCAGTGAGATAAAAGATAATCCAAGAAAAGGATGGACATTCTTAAACCAAGTTCTGGGAAGAACAAAAAACAAATCTAATATCAAAGATACGAATGGAAATGACGATGGTGATGGGACGATGGTGAAAAAGCTAATGTATTTAACATTTACTTTATCCAGTCAGTCAAGCACCTGAAAATGCAGTCTGAACATATTTCTACTAGTACGTTCAATTCTTTGGAAACATTGATTCACCAAAGTAACAGATTTCATTTCAGATTTACGACACATAACGAATTCTTTCACGTTTGGGAATAAGGTCTTAAGTCATATACTATAGTTTTTCGTAATGTAAAATGTAATGTAAATAATGTAATGTAAAAAAAATTTTAAAAAAATTCTTAATATTCCTATAGGAAATCATATCCATGCTTGTTTGCCATCATTTCATTTTCAAACAAATTTTATCCTGATTTGCAAACAATTAAATAAGTTTCAATTTTACATAACGAAAAACTATAGTATAGACTTAAGACCTTATTCCCAAACGCCAAAGAATTAAAGAATGTTATATTAAAATTATCTGCCGTGATATTACTTGTGATATTATTGCACCACATTTGGCAAAGATTTTCAACAATACAGGGTGTCCGTCGGGAAGGTATACTACTTTTTTTGTTAATAATTTTTGATTAAATGAAAAAGAATGCATCTTGTATTGGTTAATGTTAATAATGTTTAATGTCGACAATTATGTATGGAATACAATATCAGATAAATGTCCGCCTCTGTTAGCCTCACAAATGCGGGCCCTTTTGAGCACATTTTTTATTACATTCTCACACATTTCATTATTTCATTAATATCATCACGAATATTTTGTTTGATTTGCTCAAGCGTTTCCCCACAAAAAGAAGTCCCGTGCAGTCAAATCAGGCGACCGTGGAGGCCAATGAGGATTGGAAAAAATGCTGGCTTAAGTGTATTATATCTGAGGGGGAGAGGGACTACTTTGAAGGAGATAAAATAGAAATTGATGAACAAATAAATATTTTTTTCAGAAAAATTAAAATGCATCTTATTTTTTTGAACACACCTCGTATATATTATTCTATAGGGTGGCACATAAGCAACCTTAAGATTTGATCAGTGAATACATTTTTTATTAGTCTCTTTTTTCATCTCTTTACAGAATTAACTAAATAATACTTGGGAAATTTATAATGGAAAGGCTCAGCGCAGAACAAAGAACCAAATTTCTTCAATTTTATTTTGAAAGTCACCATTCGATTATTCACAGATCATATCGAAATTTCTTTCATGTTCGAAATGCTCCTAGTGCTCCAACAATTTATCGATTGGTTCAGCGTTTTGGGCAGCAAGGAGCTGTCTGTGATCTTCCGCGTGCTGGAAGACCTCGTACAGTTCGAAATGAAGTGACCATTGCTCGAGTGCAAACAAGTATTGAGGAAAGCCCCGAAACTTCTACCAGGGGGCGTTCTCAGCATCTACATCTTTTCCACACATCTTTTTTCCATATAAGATGCAATTAGTTCTTGAGTTAAAACCAAATGATGCACAAGAACGCATTCAATATATATGTAGTCGTCGTTAACGTTACTTATGCGCCACCCTTTACATATACAGGGTGGGCCATAAGGGTGTTGGCGATTTAATTCTTCAATTTCTCGGTAACGCGCGGCGCGGGGTGGCGGGGGCATATGTTGTTCGCTGCGCCGCTCCTTGGAAATGTAGTCGCCATGGAACCGTACACGGGAGTGCAGCGTGCATTTTGTGTCCGAGCGTATTACGAAAACAATAAATCAGTGATTACTGCACGACGTTTGTATCGGCATGAACACGGTTTACACGATTTAAGTGAAGTTCCAAGCGCCAATATGATACGAACCACGTCCACTACGCAGCCCTAAGCTTGTCGTGTGGGCTGGGATAACGTCAACCGGTATTATTGGACCATACTTTTTTGAGGACGAAAGAGGGCATGCGATGACGGTTAGAGCGAACAAGTATTGCAACATTCTAGCAGACTTTTTGGTTTCAACAGGAAGCTTTGCAAGAACTTCAAGGCAATACCTCGAGGATGTGTTTTCAACAGGATGGGGCCACATGTCATACGGCTAGGGTATCCATAGAGCTGCTGAAAAATGCTTTTTCTGGAAAACTCATTTCGAAAAGGGGGGATATTGAATGGCCCCCACGTAGCCCCGATCTCTCTTCATGCGATTATTTTCTATGGGGCTACCTCAAATCGGTAGTTTACGAGAATAACCCGACCAATTTAGAGCAGTTGAAGAGGAACATTATTCAGGAAAGTAACAAAATACCGAGAACAACTTTTCAACGAGTTTTCCAAAATTTGCGACTTCGGTTCCAAGAGCGTCAAGCAGCCGAGGCAAGCCATTTGGACAACATTATTTTTAAGTCTTAAAAATTCCCATGCTTCTACTTTTTAAAAATACAAATATATTTTTTTTATGTTTCGTAGTTTTTTTTTTGATTGAATATTTAAACCGCCAACACCCTTATGGCCCACCGTGTGCAAATATACGAGTATATTTTAGAAGAGCTTTTATCAGTAATTATGAAAATTATGTTAACAACAAATGATTAAAATTGAAAAGAAAAACTCTCACAATTTGAATTCCTTATATTGATATTTAACGATTTTGACTTTTTCAGCCAAATGTCACACAGTTTTTTTCCACGTATTGCCCCCTTTCGTCTGTTGTCATTGGAATTTGTAATATTCGTAATTGTGGCGGGTAAACTGTATTCAATCAGCAAAATGCCGCCGCTGACGAGACTCGATAACAAAACATATAAAATTGTAGTGACTCTTACAGACGGATGGTCGGAGGAAGGACGGACGAACGGAAGGACGGATCCAGACGCAGGCACACTTTTTTTTTTAATCCCAGACAACAAGTAAAAATTGCGAACAGACGCAGCTCGCATTAGTAACAATATCGGTGGCATTGGTAACGGCAGTAGCAGCAGCAGCAGCAAATTACGAC
>JAHXMU010025067.1:0-12439 GCA_019455685.1 Philornis downsi
CTACCCAGAAATCGACAAATTGTTGATTTTTTTCATATGATATGAAAAGCTTCTTAGAGAATGCATGTGCCATCAATCGGAAAAATGGCAAAATGACTATCCAGAAATCGACAAATTGTTGATTTTTTGTTTTTATATGATATGAAGTGCTGCTTAGAGAATACATGTGCCATCAATCGGAAAAAGTGACAATCAAATGTCTGGCGAATATTTCGAATGGTAGCAGTTCCCAGTTAAAGATTTGTAAGTGGATTTTAAGCGGCGAAGCGACATGTGCCACAAGCACATATTATACATTATAATAGAAACATTTTGCCTGCCTTGAGTAGTATCTAAAGCGTGTTTCAATCTCATCAATTGTGTTCGCTAGAGTCCTAGTAATACTTTCACTCGATTAATTCCACTAAATACACGTTCCATGAATACTTGACTTGATTAGTATGCTTATGATCATATGCATAGTAGTGGCGTGATCTAGCCATCATGCTGTCGGTTAGCGAAATTGACTATGCTAAGTAGAAAACCCGTTTGTTTATTCCCGACAAGCAACATTTCACATGTGCAAAATCGATTCTTGCTAAAGACTTCGTGGCAGACAGTGCTAATTCTATAAAAACGCATTAGCTTCGCTGGAATACCAAATTCGACTATGGTTGTTTTTCATACAGGTTTCGTCGTGTGAAAGGCAGCTTTATAATCGACGAAAAGATGGTATGTGCCGATTTAATTTTTTTTGGATGTTCTCCAGAGATTGTCGTAGTGTGAAATTTTGGCACAGTTATTGATTTACTACGTAAATGAACTCGAAATCGGGTTTCTGGCATTTGATTACTTTAGTCGCACATTTGGGAGATTGATGCTCAAAGGAAGATCATAACCACATAGTTCGACCATTAGATGTAAAAGAAATTTATCAAAAAAAAAAAAAAAATGATCAAATTTTATGAAATTATTGAAGTTACCATGGAATTTGGAGAAACGTTAGTATTATTAGCACAAACGTTATAGTGTATGGCGTTTATTTACAACATCAGTATTTCGTGTCCGCAGTTCGCATCATAAATCTTTTTTTGTGGATGACCTACAGCTTATACATATAGTTAACCTAGTTTTGTCTGATAGAATATGTTTAAGACTTTAACTTTTAACCGTCCTTTAACTATATAGTATTTATAAAATGTCAAACACTTATAAATATTTTATACATTTGTCTAAATTTACTCACTCCGTGAATTCTTTTAACTAATTTGCGTATGCCCTTCTAACACATAAGATTATAAGACTCTAAACCGTCTGACCCAGTCAGCTAGTTTTATGCATGTGAATTTTATTTGAAAATCGTTTGACGATAAATGTATTTGGTCTAAATGTAATTTTTGTATTCATTCGAATGAAATATGATTTTATAATCTTATAGATTCTAAAAATCGTGTTCGAAATCACCTCATCTCCGAACTTCCGTCCTTAATGCAAATGAACTCAAAGTCAATTATAACAACGTGCTGTGGCTGTACGCGAGCGTAAACTATAATTTCGATTTATTGTCATGGAGGTATTTCAAAGGCGAATTGAACTTTAAATTGTAGTTCTCTAAAAAGACTTTGTGTGTTGTATATAAACCCGTTTTTTTGAAGCCAAAGTTCAATTTTATACAGTTTTTTTTTTCTTTTGGCTATTTGCTGTATTTGTGGATCAGCTCTTCTGATGTCTGTCTGCATGAATACAAATCATCATTTTAAAATTTTGTTTCCTATCTAGTGAATGTGACAATGATGATCAGAGAGCGATAGTAGCAATGACAAAGACGTGGCCTATGCTGGCGACATGGCGATCGAGGTTGATCATCATTGGCTTGAATTGAATATTCAGTTAGTTAGTAAATTAGTTAGCTGCTGTCTAGCTCTGAGATCACTCTCAAGTCTGCGATCAATTTTCATTTGTGTGGTAATATGTATGTTCGTATGTCGGTTGCTTTATGAGATGTTATTGGGGAATTCGTTTAGGGCATTCACCTGATTGATCAAGGGCAACCTTGACTTAGATTGTAAAAATGTTGAAGAGTCAGCCATGATGAGTGTACAAAATTATTGGAATTGTTAGATAAATTATTTTGGCTAGTTTTGTTAAGTTTCATAAATGCAGTTAAAATCAGCGATGACTGATGGTTTTGTTTTTCTTCTTCGAGGTTTTTTTTGTTAATAATTCTGCAAGAAATATAATATAAAACTGAAAGCGAATTGAAAATATTGCAATAATTATTAAAGCATACTCGTATGTAAGACAAATGTATGGAGAAGAAGCAGTTTATGTTTGAAAGTCATAGTCTTGGTTAGGATTTTATAAATATCTTAAAGGTCTATTTAAACACGACCAAATGCATCGAATTCGCAAAAGTCTGTTAAATGTTATTTAATAATAGAGCTAACTATGTTTACATTTCTGGAAAAAAAAAGAAAACAACTAATCAATTTGAAAACTGTTCATGTTTGTAAAAGTGAATATCACTTTTCATTTTGTTAGAAAACATCTTTATATGAAGACAACAAAATTTTTAAATTAGTTAAAATTTTTAAATGTTTTTTTTTTTCAATTTTAATCAAATTAAACGTCTGCCATACGTTTTGTACTATATTAATAATTTGATGCAGTGTTGGTAAATAATTCTTGCTAGTGTTGACAGAAAAATCAAGAACAATTTGGAACACTGGCCAGATCAACTAGGAAAGGTGAATTTTATTCAGAAAGTTGGCTCTCGTTTTGGTTTTAATTTTGTAAATTCTGATTCTTCTTCTATATGAAAGTTGGAAATCTACCTATACATTCAGTCGATATTACTACGTGCACATAATGAAACAGATATTTCGATTTGAAGAACTAAAATGAAAATATAGTTTTATACAGTTTTATTTCTTAGTCTGAATTTTTACTTAGGCCTGATGTAATCACACTTCTTTGCAGAAAACAAAGAATCGATGGAAATTTTGTCACTTATTTAGAAGTCGACTAGAGTTATAATAACAGAGTATAATAATAATCTCCATTATATATTGCGCGCTGCATGTAAAAAAAAACACTTCCAATCGCTTCCATGATCTGCACTGCCTCTCCAATTTGTTTTGGCAGTTTGTGAATTGCAAAAAAACTTCCCAATGGTGTCTTGGTTGCTCTATTCTGCATCTGCGCTGCATTGAGTTCGTTCTTTATGTGCTACATTATTTTGGTGTCCTTATTCACATTCATGTCATTAGACAGCTGATACATTCATCTTGGTGTCTATTGAAAGCAGGACGAACGTCACTCCGTTCTAGTGGAGTGATTGAGATTTGGCCTAGATATAGATAAGATATATCATATTCATAATATCGCAATCGGTAAAATTGTTTCTATTGGAAAGAGAAGAAACCACCTCCAGAAAAATTTGCATTTTCCATAAGTTTTCAATTAAATACTGATGAAAAATCATTCCATTTCATAAATTTTTTAAGGCACTGCCCTAATTGAGTGCTTGATTATAGAAAAGTACGGCAAAATTTCGATTTTAACTACTATACAATTATGCAATGAATGATAAGAATATGTTTCTAAATAGCCCACGTATTTGACGATGAATTGATACAACGTCCTCTACACTATGGATTGCAGATAGTGGAAATGATCGAAATCGATTAAGCAGAAAAAAAACTTGCCAGTACGATAGCGGAATATACCTTTGTAATAATGGCTCTTTTCAGAGGGTTTGTTTAGTGGTTGTACAGACTTATCCATTTGGTGGCTTCGAAACTACCGGTCTGGCAAGGCTGTCAGTTATTAAATGCCTGTCTTCTGAAATGTAATTTATTCAGTAGTTTGCCATTTACGAATATAGATAATTTAATAACCGAAGGACGGATAAAAATAGTTAACATCTATTACAAAAGTGGTAATGTGATTCAACACAACCGATTTTGGGTTTATTGCATGTGAAGTTCCCATCCACATTTTTCATTACATTCTCACACATTTCACGCGGTATTTCATTAATTTTATCACGAATATTTTGTTTGAGTTGCTTAAGCGTTTCTGTTTTGTTTGCATAAACCTTGCTTTTCAGATATCCCCACAAAAAGAAGTCCACAGCAATCAAATCAGGCGACCGTGGAGACCAATCAACGTGAACATTTCTTGGAATAATTTGTTGTGGAAAGAGGTCTCCCAGTAATTCCATTGTAATCCTGGCTGTATGAGATGTGGCACCGTCTTGTTGATACCGTTGTTTGAGGGTTTTTCATTGCCCAAAACCGACTATTTGTTTATTTACATATCCATTCAAATGATTTTCATTATGATTTTTTCATGAAAATCGGGGTTGTCATGGACAAGCTGTAACATCCTATTGGCATATGTACGGCAGCGTAAATGGTCTTGTGGAAGAAGCTCTTGTGTCAACTGAATCCTAAATGGAAACATATGGATTGCTTTGAATACTTTCTTGAGCAGCAGTAATGTTTTCAGCCGATCTTGCAGTACGTTATGGTCCATACTTGGTCCTTTCAGCTACAGACCCTCTTTCTTCGAAATCATTCACTACACGATAAATAGTGCGTCTTGTTGGCACGTTGTTTCTCCCAACAATTTCACGTAACTTTCTCATGGTCACAGTAATCGATGATTGATTTTGATAAAATGTTTTAACGATTAAAGCACGTTGGTTCATCGAATATTTTTCCATAAAAAATTTGCCATGTCTCTACTTTACGACTGCCAATATGAACTGTCAGAACTACTGTTTACCAAAATGGCGGCAAAACAAAGTAGTATGCCTTCCCGACAGACACTCTGTATCTATAACCGCGATAAATTAATTTTTTTATACTGTCTCCTATTTTCAAAATTTTTGAAACTGATAAGGATATGATATCAAATTATATATATTTTCTATATATATATATCTGGGCGACCCAATTATCGTTTTGTATATGGTACTGCGGACTGCTATTGAAAAGGTTTGGGCAATAAGAAGTAAAAAAAAATGAAAACAACATTTTAAAAAATATATAAAATTTGATACTCTTAGAATAGCAAAACAAACAATAATTTAAAAAAAAAAAAAAAATACTGAAATGAAAAAATTACCGATATAATTTCCATCGGAAAATAAATCGCCAAAATATAAAAACCTACAAACAATGGGCATTGAAATTCATATTCGTAAAAAAAATTCTCATTCAAAATATTAAAAGTATTTTTATTTTTCGGTAATACAATATATCATGCAGTATTTTATTAACCGACATATTTATTTTAACGAAGTATACTAGACATGGAAAGTACCATTCATAAAAAAGATTGTCATTTACATAATTAAAATCTAATAGTGCCATCGCAGATCTGTCTGATGGTAGCTAAAGAAGACGTTTACTGGAGCACCTTAACTTAACAACGAGGTGTCTTAGATAGGCAGTTAAAGTTTGAGTCTAAACTTTCAGCAAATGTACGACATTCGATGGCAACTGCTGCAAAAAAAATAAAAACTGAGTTTATGTAAGCCTGGCATGATGAAAACCCTTGTAGACGCTCTATTGGGGAAAAGAAAGGAAGAAGAGGCAGATCGTCTTTCTATGTGGAAGAAACAATTGTAGAAAGAGCGGGAGAACGAGGATATAGAAAGGCTCATTAAGTAATATTTCTGAAACATCTCTTGAATCAGGATTAAGAGAGAGAAGCTAAAGGTGTTCTTGAAATTTGCAAATTTGATTTGTGCATTAACAAAATTTGTGTGTTAGCAAACTTTTTATATCCTAAATTTTAGCTTCAAACTATTGGATAATATTTGGATAACATATTAACTATTAACGACTATAAAATCACTTTCTCAGAACTTAACGTGGCTATAATTAATGAATTTATTATCATTCCGAAAGTATCACCAATAAACTGGAGAACGGCTTTCTAAACACAATGACGATTGTTTTCAGCTTAAAAACTGAAATATTAAAAGTTTAATCTCTCCAATCTTGTTATTGTACGGTGCAATGTCTTTTGTTGCCTCTTATTAAATAAACATCATTATTATTGGTCTCAATTACTCCAATTAAAAAAATGATAACTAATTAGCGTTAAATGAATTCGCAACTTTTATTCAATTTGCGACATTTCTTATCCACATCGATCAGTATATTGGTTGATTAAACAATACCTGGATTAAGAAAGACAACTACTAGATTCAGAGCTTTATGTCTTAGTTTTAAATGTAGATCCCTTATTTAATAAAGCACCCCTGTAACATATGGATTGCAAGCTTGGTTTATGTAAGTCTAGAAGGCAGATTCTGGTTTATATTCTACCAACCGATTAGGTAAGTCAAAGGAAAAAAAGGAAATATCTAGAAAGAAAATTGCTATTATGACTGTATGATTTCGTATTTGATATGTGGCCATGATTCGATATGGAGTCCACAGTAGCGTTGCAAACAAACTTCGATCTTTTAGGGGTCCAGAAGTCCCTGATGCCATCAAATTACATTAAATTTGTTAGATTTCTATTTAGGATACTAATACCATCTTTCAGCCGTATTATTATTATATTATATCATACTTATAGTATTTTTTATTTTTATTCAATTAGGACAATTGTCTGCGAATGTGAAATATCTTATATAAAGGATGTCCCAACAAGAACGCAAGATTTAAATTTGGCGTCATTCGAAGTGTCATTATTTGACATTTGAACAATTGTTATTGTTTGCTAGTAGAAGGTACGAGGTTAGTAAAAATGGAGCGGTGATGAACAACGCATTCTCATTGTGAAATTGTTTTACCAAAATGGTGAAAGTTTTGCGGCTTCAGTTCACAAATTGCGATCAATTTCGGGTCACAATAATGCTCCAAAAGAGTCAACTGTAAAGAGATTAATGGATAAATTTGCCAAAACTGGGTCTGATAGTGATGTAAAGACAACAACGCGCCTTCGACCAAGTCGATCGATACGTGATGATGTCGCTCAAACTTCATCCACCTCAATTCGACACCGAGCTCAGCAAATTGGTGTCTCCAAATCCACTATGCAGCGAATTTTAACGAAAGATTTGCATCTTCATGCATACAAAGTTCAATTGACTCAGGAACTGAAGCCAGCTGAAGCTGACCATGGACAGCGAAGGGAGTTCGTTAATTGGGTATTGGAGAGACAACATGAAAATGCTGATTTTGCCGATGAAATCACCTTCAGTGACGAGGCCCATTTCCATCTTTTAGGCAGAATTGTCGCATTTGGGGTGAGGAAAATCCTGGAGTGATTCACGAGAAGCAAATGCATCCTCAACGTGTCACTGTGTGGTGTGGATTTTGGGCTGGAGGAATCATTTTGGACCTTTTTTTTTATGAAAATGAGGCATGTCAAGCGCAAACAGTCAATGGTGTTCGGTATCGTGAAATGATAACCATTTTTTTTCGTGCCTAGAATTGAAGAAATGAATGTGGAGGGCATGTGGTTTCAACAAGACGGCGCCACATGTCATACATCCAGAGAAATAATTCAATTGCTGCATCAGTCATTTCCCGGTCGTGCTATTTCGCGTTTTGAAAACCAGAATTGGCCGCCTAGATCGTAGGATTTAACACCATTAGACTTTTTTCTTTGGAGTTTTTTGAAATCGATGGTTTACAAAAATACGAAGACGTCGACTAAAGTCTTAAAAGAGGAAACTGGACGCTGCATTAATAAAATACCGCTGCATTTATGCAAAACGATCACTGAAAAGTGCCAGCAAAGCCGCGGCGGCCATCTACCCGATGTGTTGTTCCTTACATAACCTCATTCTGTCTACTTTACGATATAATAAAGTTTCACATTTTTTTTTGAATATCTGTTTTTTTTATTTAGAACTTAAATTTTGCGTTCTTGTTGGGACACCCTTTATATTCTAAGAGCACATACATCATAAAATATTTATTATTAGTAATTCAAATTTTTAGTGTTGCCTTCAAAGGGTACCCCTTTCGAATAACATATTAAAGCCAGTGAATAATCAAATCAATGAAACATTTTTTTAAATTCTATTTTATGGAAAGAAAAACGCTTCGAAATGATAATTCGAGTTTTCCAAAGAGAAAAAAGTCAACCGGAACCACATTCTGTGAACACAGTGGTTTTGTCAAGAAATTTGTAGACAATGATAGGTCGTGGTTCAAAATCCATGAATTTTCTTTTCTTTCAAATCTGGTCTTTTTCGACGAATTATCCTACAAACGCTGCATAACTCCCAGATAATATTCTTTTTTACCATCTGTCCTTCTAGTATTCCGAGTATTCCCAGTGCGCATCACTGCAGTGTTCAAAGAATATAATCAACACTACCTTGTCTTTTAATCAACTTTGACGTGGTTCTTTTTTCAATTTCTCCTCTGTTCGAAGATGTCATTCTGAAGCTTGTTGATTGCTTTGCATGTCAAACTCGTAAATTAATGTCTAATCCAGTTAGAATGTGTTTTATGAATACGGCGTCGAAATTTACTCTTTCTAGCATGTTTTTCTTCTTCTTTCAGAACAAAACGAGCGGCAACACGTTTCAATCGTGTGAAAAGGTACGAATTGTTTCGTTAGGTACAGTAAGTTAAACAGCTATATCTCTCAATCTTAAATGACGATTTTCAGTTACTATTGCCTTCACTTTAACGCTTTTAACTTTAGTTGAAGACGTCGGTGGTCGACAAGAGCGATACAAATCTTCCACTACATCTTGATTTCTTTTTTTTTAATGCACTGTACCACTCATATGCACATGTTTTTGATAAAATCAGTTCACTATAAACCTCTGCAATACCAAATTTGAAACCAAATCTGCGCTATAAAAATCGCAAAACACATTTGAGATGAACATTCAAAATCGAGCACTGTAAATAAACTAAGTGGCAAATCGGACTCAAACTTGGCGTCAGCGTAGAGGGCAGTTGTACCAACTTAGTGACAGAAAAAAATGCACAATCTTTTTAAATGTTCAATTCCCCTATTTTTTTTTTACAGATATGCATTCGTTGTTAGTGTAATCGAACAGATGAGCAAGCGAATAGTCAAAACTAAGAACAATAGAATCAAACAGCTGAATAAATGAATGTTTAATGTATATGAATATATTTTTAAAGGTTAATGAACATGTGTATATATTATTTAATGGTTACAGAAGTACATGAATACGCATGAACGTTAAAAAAATGGAGTCAATAAATTAATATAGAAACGATTAAAAGAACATAAAAAAATAATGATGGAATACAAGTTCATAGCCTACTTGTCCCGTTAAATAATCAACTAGTTATGTAAATTCTTCACTGATATTAACGATAATACCTGTTACTGACAACTGCTCAAATTGCAAACAATTTATATTCTCATGTATAATTTTAATTGTTATATGAAGCCTATCTGGAATTTTGTTTGTTTGCTGCGTCGTCCACGTCGCTCTAACATTGCAGGTTTAGCATTGATTGTAAAGTCCGGACACAAAATCAAAACATTCGGCGATTTTGCAACGATGTTTAGAATTTTATAGATCTCTATTTTTAATCGTAATTAAGTCTGCAAAAATTTTGCATCGTTGTCCAATATGAAACTATAAGCGATAACTAGTGACAGAAAACAACTTAAGAAAAGGGATTTCAAGCAAAATATTAGGCGATACCATAATCTTAAGAGCGATACAGCTGAACAAATGCATGCCCTATGATGAGAATATAAGCCTGTAATGTCAGATATATATGTATAAGGTGATTTTTTAAGATTTCACTTTTTCAGGTTGGCAATGGTTGGTAATGGCGTCCAAATGTCGTCTGCCAAAGTGAAAAGTGTACAGTATACTCTACCATTTCATCATGAAAAGACTAACAAACGAGCAACGATTGCAAATCGTTGAAATTTATTATCAAAATTTGTGCTCAATGACAAATGTGCATCGTTTAATAAGACCATTTTATGGTCGTCATAATCGACCTGCTGAATCAACAATTCGTGCTGTTATCTCCAAATTTCGCACCAAATTTACTTTGTTGGACATAAAACCATCGACTCGCATGCGTAGAGTTCGTACCGAAGAAAATGAAAATGTTAATGACGATCGTGAAATGTCAATTCGTCGCCATTCTCAGCAACTGGGCATGTGTTACTCAACCACAAGGGAAAATTTTCACGTCGATTTGGTTTTGAAAGCCTATAAAATTCAACTCACGCAAGAATTGAAGCCTTAATGACCTACCACAACGTCTAATTTTTGGTGAATGGACCTTACAAAAGCTCAATGAAAATGCGTTGTTTTATCGAAAAATTCTGTTCAGCGATAAGGCTCATTTCTTGCTGAACGGATACGTAAACAAGCAAAACTGTCGCATCTGGAGTGATGAACAGCCACATGCCATACATGAATTACCGATGCGTTCCGAAAAACGACAGTCTGGTGTAGTTTATGGGCTGGTGGCATCATCGGTCCATTTTTCTTCAAAGACGACCGTGGAAGAAACGTTACCGTCAACGGCAAACGATATCGAGCCATGATACGCGCTTGTTTTGCCCCAATTGGCTGAGTTGAACTTGGTTAACTTGGTTGAGGGATAAATTTGGTGAGCAGCTTATCTCTCGATTTGACCCTGAGAGTTGGCCCCCAAGATCTTGCGATTTAACGCCTCTTGATTATTTCTTGTGGGGATATGTCAAGTTGTTAGTCTATGTGGGCAAGCCGAACACTATTAAAGCCACTATTGGAATACAGAACGAAATTCTCGAAAAAGTTACGAAAAATTGGACCTTCCGAATGGACATTTTAAAACGGAGCCGCGGACAACACTTACATGAAATTATCTTTAAAAATTAAATGGCAAAGATCAATTTATCGATTCCAATAAAAAAATTTTAATATATGATGCAAATTTGATTATTTTGTTTGATTTAAAAAAAAAAAAACTACGATTAAAAAATCCCCTTCAGTACTCCATTCTGCTAGTCCACTTCAAACGTGTTTTGCGGTTTTTATCGAAATAAAGAATTTGTCTCAAATTTTGTATAGCAAATGGAATTTTGTGTGCCTTAAAATTTTACAGAAGGCCTAAGGTAGATCGTCTTTATGAAATTAACGTGTATACGAACGGTACAGGGCCTTCAAAAATGGCCAACGTATCTAACTTAAGTTAACATCGGCAAAGTAACTGATAACTGTGACTGAAAATCGTCCATTTAAGGTCGAGAGAGATGACCGCTAAAAATTCAGTGTTTTACGAATCAACATGTACCAATTTATACAATTGTTTGGATTTAGTTTGGGTATTCTACTATTTTCTTTTTATTGAAAAATAAAGGATAGACGCTCGAAGTGTTGGTAATTTCACTCTGTTGTATCTACCGAACGCGTTATAACGGCGACCTCATTTTCGACAATCATCAGTCCGTTTGTTATGTTGTTTACGTTGCGGTTAAAACAAAAAGTATCGAAAATGAATTCAAACGCAACAGCTTTGTTCTAGCTTTGTGACCATTGTTAATAAGCCAAAACATTTACGTATGAACAAAATGGGTATTTATCGAATCGTTACAGTTTACAATACAACGTCGTGGAGGTGGACGTTGAACTGGAACCAGAAATGGTTCAAAAGGTAACGGAAAGAATTCGACATAATCTACGACAAAGCGCAGTTCAATTGGCGAAACAATTCAATGTGTCTGCTCATAGCAAAAGGCGCATATTAAAAAATTAGCTACTACAGAAGACTTACAAAACACAAAAAGTGCACAAAAGGCGGTTCAAAAACAAACGTGTTAAAACACTGGCCCATTGTTAGCTAGCATGAAAATTTGTTCTTTTCTGATGAAAAATGTTTAATCGTCTATAAATAGAGTGCAAATCAAAAGGCAATTCAGACTAACGGATTGATCTGCGAAAGCAGAGCTGCCACAGGAAGCTCATCGCTCGTTTTTATCGAACAGGGTGTAAAGGTAAACCAACAAATTTAACGCACAAAGATTTTAAACGATGCCTTGTTACCTTTTGTACCTTAACCATTTGGTAGAAACTGTTATAAGTTTCACCAAGACTCGGCAACAACATATAAAGCCCATGAAACCCAACGTGTTTAACAGAAAAAGTTCTCAGTTTCAATAAACAACAATAATAATAAACACAGTATTTCCAGGACTTAGAACCAACGGAGTTTTCTATGTAGCTCATTCTACAAATATAAAACGGTTGACGCCTTAAACATTGCTCTTCGCCGAGAAAGGCACAAAGTACTCTCAGCCAAATTCGTGCACCATGTGAAGCTTCCCTATACAGATTCCATGCTACTATCCAAGCTAAAGGAATAGTAACATATTTCTTTTTAAATTTAAAATGTTTTTACGTTTTGCTGATGTTCCAAACTAAAAAAAATCAAAATTGACAAAATTACACCATTTTCAACTGGTAACTCGCTCAAAATGCCCA
>JAHXMU010025069.1:0-10244 GCA_019455685.1 Philornis downsi
AAAAAAAGTTTTAACTTAAACGAAGCAAGAAATTCATGAGACGACTATGTTGGTAATAGACACTACTAAATGGCCCTAGCCCCAATCCTATGTGATTTAATTATGCACAATTCTTATTCTAATTTTTGTTGTACATTACTCATGATATTAAAAATGGTAAAACAACTTTTTCGAAAATTGTAAGTAATGCGGAAAAGTTACCGTCATCTCACAAATAACAGCTATTGCAAGTTACACTGATGATAATGTCAGGTGTACGAATTAAAAGTTAATTTGGGCTCCACAGCAACTCCACCTAGAATGCAAATTCGCCGAAATATCTGACAAGCAGAATTACTATCTAAACAAATTCTCTTGCATCCCATGAATGAGATATGGAAGAGCTTCTCACATTCAGAGAGCTTACGCACATTCTATTTTTAGAGTCAGTCAACGGAAGCTACAACTTAGCGACGATTCCGAACATCACAGTTTGAGAAATATTTACCAGACTTGTCGATTACTCGACTACTCGAAGTGTTCGTCAGACACATAGAGGTGACCGCCGCTTAAATAATGATATACGGCAGTATGTTATTAGCCTATATGTAATTTATGCATACCCGTTCATCATTCCTCTCGAACGCATGTCTTTTGAAAGCATTATAAAAGCTAAGACTCTTACGTTGGGAGGCTGAAATTTTTCACAAAAATGCCACAGAACCATATTAACTAGCAATAATTGCAACTCAGTAGAACTGCAATGGTTACGATATCGCCTCTGCGCAAAGCCAAACCCAAAAATGGCTATTAATAAGCTTTCTTTCCGTAAACTAAATCATCCGGCAAGACGAAGAATTTTGAAGTTTGAGGTTCTGATGCGATTCTGGATCACAAAAACCATACGCTCTGTGTGGTTAAATCCAGGAGATCGTTAAAAATTTAACTAAATTCCTTGGGTATATTTTACTGAAATGACTTGTGCACTACTTATCGCTTATTAATAGTACTTGTAGTAATAAAAACCTGCTTTTGACGTCCCAGATATTGCTATTGTAACAGCGATAAATTTTCATGGCATTTAGATGATCCCAGAGACCACCAAAAATATAATATTAATCTGTTCCTTAGTGATATTTTGCTGAAATTACCTGTGCGCCACCTATCGGCTACTAATAGTACTTGTAGTAACGAAAGCCGCTTTTGACTCCCAAATCGTCGCAAATATTAGTACTGTAACAGCAACAAAGTTTCATCTCATTTGGATAATCCCGGAGACCGCCACAAATATAATATTAATCTGTGCCTTAGTAATATTTTACTGAAATGACTTGTGCGCCACCCATCGCTTATTAATAGTACTTGAAGTAATGAAAAAACCAATTCTGACTGCCAAATCGACACAAATGTTGCTGCAGTAACAGCGGCATTTTGAGAACAACTCGATATCAGACCGATTTCAGTGACAATCTAAGCAGAAACTGATCATTTGGTGTGTTTGTTATTGTGTCAAAATATTGTCCATCGATTCTTAACCTTCTCTGCCCGCATTCGAATACCACATACTCTGTCTCATCAATTGTGTTCAGTAGAGAGCACCTGCAATGATTTCATTCTATTTGAACAACTCGTAATGTACAATATCAAGTCAGTATTACCAACCACAAAACATGAGATTTTTCCATGAGTATTCAGCTTGACTGTCGATATCGAAGCATTGATATTCTTCTTCTTTGATTTGCGTTATTGTAGTGGATCCATTTTTCCTGGCACGCAGCATTACTCATGTGTAAAATTAACGTTCAACATTTATTGTCCTCAGTATATACGGAACGCAATTTGTTTCCCTTTAAGTCATTCCAAACGATTTGAAATGATGTGAAATTGCTTGTTGACTTACTCTTATTTCCAAATCCTTCTTGCGATTGACGCTAATCTTTTCTTCTTTAATCATTCAATTTCCTTCCCTTTGAAGTATTCCCAATGATTTTAAACAATGTGGACGAGTCAATCCCTAATTGCAAGCTCTTCTAGCAATTCTTCTTTGCCATGAACCGTCCTTCAATAACGGTTCCAATTCCGCGTTTTTTTTTTTTTGTACACTTTCGGTCTTTATGTACGTTCCGGGTTTTCGACGTCAATCCCACCGTTATTAAATTGATTATACCAATCACGATAACTTATTGTATTTAAAGCGGCTTCGCTTCAGTTGCAGATTGCTTCAAGGCGAGGAAGTAAATCAAAAGTTCGGACATATAACGCTCTTCAAAACTATGATGCTGACACAAAATCGCCAATATTTCACGGTTATGATGTTGCCAGACGTCTAACCCCACAATTGAGATTTCCACACCTGATATTTAAGTTTTTGGTGGGGTCGCCTTTTGCAAAACGGCTCTGGATCCGAACATTTTATAACCAGTATTGTCCGATTGCAAAAGGCCCTGTCTTACTCCTCGATGGTATGGAAGACCAAAGTGTCTTCCAAATTAACCATCACAATAAAACAAGTGGGAAAACAACCTAAATATGATAAAACGAAAGATATCCTATCGCTCGATATTCACTAACAATTATTCATTCGAAAAAATTGGGATAGTGAATGTTATCACAAAACGTTTAAATTTACGTGAATCAAAAATTTGCTAACAAATTTACTCTCGTATAGTTCACAACAGTGCTATTGCTTCCTACTGCGAAATATTTTTTTTATTGTGTTACTGATTAAGAAAATTATTTCTTAAAGTTAAAGAAGTAAATCAAAAGTTCGCAAAATATTTCACGGTTATGATGTTACCAAATGTCCATCCTTACAATGTGACTTTTACACCTGGTATTTTATTGATGGGGCCATTTTTTACAAAACGACAATAAATAAGTGACAGCTGGGAGAAATTGAGAATCGAATATGGAATTCTGGAGAACAAAATCTATGTGGCATCTTCGAACGATGCCAATTCACCTCAACTTGTCTTTTAGTGTTGCCAATGTCATGATAAAAAAATGAAGAGATAAAAACAAACCGCAGGTAAGTTGTAAAGTGAGTTTTAACATTCAAAGTGTTAGCAATAATTTTTCATATATTTTCTGTAAAATAATCAAATAATTTTTGAAGTGTTTTCTTTGTGTCCGTATTTCAAACACATCCACTACTCTATCGGCAAATTGCAATCATCCATCCAACCGTCGCCCATTACCTCAGCGGATGTAGGAATGTATAAAATTATAATTTTCTGCACTTTTCTACGTATTGACGCTGACGCTAACGCTGATAATCTTGAGTTCAACTCATAGTTTGCGTATTTCTTTTCCTGTGTTGCGCCTTCCTTCCTCTCTAACGAAATATTTTTCTTTTCTATTTCAATTATTTTCACATTGTTGTTCTGTTGTTGTTGTTGTTTTCATTCTTTTCTTTGCATGTAAAGTTTTCCGTTTCAATTCTCCTACTCATTAGAAATTCTAGGCAAAGAGCCGCTGTTAAGCGTTATGACAGCCGCTGCAATGGCAGGCAGCATAACAACACAACAGGAAAGAATGATTCGCTAGAAGAAGAAAAACAAAAAGCGGGACATTGTACGCACTATCCAAATCGATTAGAGTCAAAACAAGAAAAAAAATTATTTTGTGCATAAATTTGAATAAGTTTGTTGAGTAAGTTTTTTTTTTTGTTTTTTGTTCTTCTTTAGCTTTTCGTTAACAGCAACAAGACAAGCATACAATGCGGCTTTCGAACGTCAGAGCAAGAATCATGTAACGTGTAGAGAAACCTCGCGCACTCTTTCCCTGTCTCATGCAGTTATTTCGACAGCCATCAGAGGAGGAAATGAAATTTAACAGGAAAAAATATGTGCGTATTTACTAGTTGTAATACAAGTATAATATAAATAATGTAAAGTGTCCATGTAACTCCTTCAGTTTGTCACGTTAATGAAGGAAAATGTTTACATTTTGGCAAAGAGTAACAAGTGGGGGGAAAAAACCTGGAGACAAACGGGGAAACAAACAAATTAATGAATTTTTAAATAATGCAAAAGAAAAATGAGACATTATGAAGTTTGTCTATTCAAAGGATATGAATTTAAGTATACGACATCACTAAACCAATACTTTCATAGTTGGCAGAACAAAGAATCAAAGTTGTTCAATTTTACTTCTAAAGTCGGCATTCGATTATCCACATCATATCGAAATTTCTTTCATGTTCGAAATGCTCCTAACGCTCCAACAATTTACCGATTGGTTGAGCGTTTTGGGCAAAAAGGGACTGTCGGTGATCTTCTGCGTGCTGGAAGACCTCGTGCAGTTCGAAATGAAGTGACCATTGCTCGAGTGCAAGCAAGTATTGAGGAAAACCCCGAAACTTCCACCAGGCGATGTTCTCAGCAGTTAGAGATGTCTAGGCGGTCTTTGCAAAGACCTTTCCCATACAAGATGCAAATGGTTCACGAGTTAAAACCAAATGATGCACAAGAACGCATTGAATATAGTCGCCGTTAACGTTACTTATGCGCCACCCTTTATATCGGTTCACTACAAATAATCGTATACTTAATATTAAATCCCATAAAGCCTTATGGCTTGTCTGCAGAAATTGATGGTTATTTTAAGGATTTTGATAGTTCTTACTATAAACAGGTTATAGAAGCTATTGAATATCGCTGGAAAAGCTGTACTGAACCGAAAGCAGATTATGGTGAAAAATAAAGTAAATTTTTCTCAACTTTTTTGTGCCTCGTCTAGTTTTTGGAAACGCCCTCGTAGCAATTATAAATAAACAATCTACCCTGTCCTTACTATATTTATACCCCCTACGCTGCAAATGATGCTTACATTTTTATCTCATCTCTCATATATTTAATAACAAATTACTTCAAGTTATTTGAAAAGAAATTTCATCAAAATTACTTGCCTTCCCGCGGTGGCACGAAATGAAGCTATTTGAAGCGTTGTTAAAGAAAAGCTTACCTAGAAAGACAAGAAAAGAATAGAATAGAAATTAATAAAAATTAAAAAAATTATTAAAAATTTATTACAGATAATATGTAAGATTGACGTAAAACAAATTTTAATTGACTTAAGAAAAAAGTCTTCACCCTCCCTCCCCTTGCATTCCGCAACACCATATTAAAAATCCCTCCCTTCCTCGAATGCAGCAATTATTATACCTTCAATTTAGAGCGAAGATGAAAGGAATGGTTGGAGAATTTATATTATTATGTGTAACTAAATCCCTTTGCGAAACGATTTTCCACACCTCTTTGCAACTTTCCCCCCGTACTTCCTTACCTTCCTTACATTTCCCAAAGCTACTGAGTGAATGATAAGCTTCAAACGCGAGGCATTTATTTATGTTTACAAAATAACATCGAATATTAAAATATAACAAAAAAAAAAAAAAACCAAAAAATAAAACCCTTTAGAATTTTTGTACCATAAAGAAAAAATTTCACTACTGTTACTCTCCTCTTTGCTTGCCGCGCTACGCCGAACGAAAACAACAAGTGGCGGTACTACCTTTAGCCGTTTTGCTACAACTTTCCATAGCGATGTGGCAAAGTGATTGTTAGCAAGGAGCAGGTTACGTGAAGCATGGAAGCAAGGAAAACGCAAGCAACAGTAGATTTATAACTAAAGCAAATAAATAAGGATTTCAATATCATCACCTTTTGGGGGGTGGGTGGAGAAAATAAAATACATATAAAATTGTGTACACACAGCTCAATACAATGTGGAGGCGTTTTGTCAACCATCATTGACATCTTTAGCAGAGGCCGCCTTCATTGAGCCATCAGTGGAATTATCATTATTATCGACAACAAGTTTCATAATCATTATCATCATCAACACGACCAGGTACTCCTCATTATGGCGGCGGAAAGCTTGAGCCCTCTTTGGCAGTGATGGCGCTTTGCATAACATCAAAATCTTTCGTCTCAGCATCATTTGGCTCAACTTTATCACCACTTCCATTGGCTATGCCTAAATGAAGCTTGATTTCTTTCACACTCTTCCTACATTGCGCCAATGTTCACCACCCTGTTGCTCCTTTTTTTTTTGTAAAAAATAAAACCTTTATGGTATACTTTATAGGGGAATATCATACTTTTGTAAAGACATTTCCCCAGGTGTAGGGAGGGAGTGGATATGGTATTGAGTTCGAGCACATACATGTGGCAACAAACGATAGAATTTTCTCTGTGCCAGCTAATATTTCCTAGAAATGACGATCAGCCGCTTCAAATTTTTGTATCGCCGAAAGGACCCAAACAAAAGTA
The DNA here is from genome assembly GCA_019455685.1 of Philornis downsi. NCBI lineage: Eukaryota > Metazoa > Arthropoda > Insecta > Diptera > Muscidae > Philornis > Philornis downsi. The sequence continues at coordinate 6,255 of JAHXMU010025069.1, forward strand.
ACGACATCGATTATAAATACAAAAATAATAATGACAGGTAATGTTGAAGCAACAAACTTTTAAGCTGCAACATTCACAACGAAAAGTGGCATGAAACGAGAGGGGCGCTTCAAATTTTAAAAATATTTTCAAACATTCAGTTTGCCGTTCCAAATTTCCAATACTTTTTTTCAACAGTTTACATATCTTTAGTTAATACAAAAAAAGAACAAACCTAACCGACCTGACATATAGACAGTGTCAGTAGCTTAAAAAAGATTATTTTGGTGAAAATTGACAACCTTAAAAAACATATATCTTTTAAGTTTTAGGACACCCTCTTCTTTAGCTTTTTTATTTGAGCCATTAAAAGTAAACGATTTCAGTGAATTTGCAGACATAAAAAAATTGGTCACCGTTATGTAATTCAATATTTCCATTTGAAAGGTCTCAGTCCAATCAATATTAAAAACGCTGGGTTCTACTCTGGAAAAGTCTGCTCCTTCATTTACGACTGTAATATATTGGGTAGCAGAGTTTAAACGGGGCCGTACAAGCTGCCAAGACGAACACCTTAGTGGTCGACCAATTGAGGTGTCCACGCCAGACACGGTTAAGAAAATCCATAATCCACAGTACGACCACTATTAAAACCGACCTACATTCTACTCTGGGGGATCTGATCCTTCGTTTACAGCTGTAAAATATTAGGTAGCAAAGATTAAACGGGCCGTACGAGCTGCCAAGACGAATACCGTAGTAGTCGACCAATTGAGGTGTCTACACCAGACACGGTTAAGCAAATCCACAATCCACAGTCCGACCAATATTAAAGCCGAGCTAAATTCTACTCTGAGGGGTCTGCTCCTTCCTTTATGACTGTAAAATATTGGGTAGCAGAGTTTAAGCGGTGATATACTGGCTGCTAAGACAAGCACCGTAGTGATCGTTCAATTGAGGTTTCCATGCCAGAAACGGTTAAGAAAATCCATAAAATGGTTTTAGATGATCGTCGGCTGAAGGTGCGTGAGAGCTAGCGGAAATGATAGGCATTTTAGAAAGTGATATACCTCGTATATTGACCGAAGATTTGAAAATAAGAAAACTGTGCGCAAAATGGGTGCCGCGTTTGTTTGCAATAGATCCAAAAAAACCATGTGTTGTGAAGATGTTTCAATAGAGTGTTTGGCGATGTTTCAACACAATAACCATGGAAGGAATCAGAAGATCTCGGGGCCAACGAAATGTGGAGTTTGTAGAAGTCTTACAGTATTTTGCTGGGGAAACACACAGAGTTTAGAGGGGCGGAAAGAAAAAATAAAAAGACTATCCGACCTGCCCTGATCTTATAAAACATATCTTTTAAGTTTCAGGGCGCCCCTTCTTTAGCATTTTTATTTAAACCATCAAAAGTAAACAATGTCAGTGAATTTGCAAATATGGAAAAATTAGTCATCGCTATGTCCAACCAATGTTAAAGTCGAGTTAGATTCTACTTTGGAAAAACCTGCTCCTTAGTTTACGAATGTAAAATGTTGGGTAGCAGAGTTTAAACGAGGCCGTACGAGCTGCCAGGACTGCCATACCAGAACTGATTATTTTTAAATAACATTTTGGAAAAAACTTTCGTGAGTCATCATGTGCTTTAAATACTCCGAAAAAGCATTTAAATTAAAAAAAATCAATTTTCCGTTTTCGTGTCCAGGTTTGGCAGTGATTATGAACTGGCTGTGTAGCAATAAAATAGTTTCTAAATTGTATTATTTTTTAAGATAAAACTTGGGGATAACAACTTTTGGTTCCCAATAGAATATGAAGTTTCTTGAGATCAGCTTATTGAGTATTTAAGCTAAAATACTGCCATAACGGAGGTGGTTATGTGATCAGTTGGATCATGTTGTTAAAACCTCATATAGTCGAAAGCGAATGCCTTTCGGCGTAGATCTGAAAAGAAAAGATCTCTCAATGTCTTTCAGTAACATTTTTGTAACAGAATTCATCAGACATCCTGCGTATACGAGGGCGACAAAATAGTGATATGGAAACAAAATTGTCTTCAAGACGAAGTCTTTATGCGTTCAATAAAGTATGCCACAATCTATTGCTTCGATGACTATCTGATGGTATCAACATTTATCCTCCACCCTATACTTTAAATGCTGTAAATCGGGTTTTTTGGCAAAAAATATTTTAAATTTGGTTTTTGTTCTTTTATTTTGTTTTGTTTTTTTTTTTTAAACTTGAGATGAAGACTTTTAAAATTCCTCATACTGTTAATGGATTTCTCCAAAGAATTCATTTTTTTCAGGATGGGACAAAATTGTCTTTAAGAGGATGTTTTTACGGATTTAACAAGGTATGACACAGCCTACTGCTTCAACGACTACCAGATGGTAGCAACATTTATCAGCCACTCTGTACTTTAAATGCTCTAAAATGAATTTAGTTTGTGTCTTGGAAGCGGTAATGAGCTGTTAATGTGGCAAAAAAGTATTTTAGTTTAGATTTTTGTTCTATTTTTAAATTTGAGATGAAGATTTTTAAATTCTTCTTACTTTTAATGGACTCCCCCCTCCAAGGAACTAATTTTTCAGGATAGGACAAAATTGTCTCCTAGGGAATGTCTTTATGCGTTTAATAAGGTGTGCCACAACCTATTGCTTCAACGACTACCAGATGGTAGCAACATTTATCAGCCACTCTGTACTTTAAATGCTCTAAACTGAGTTCAGTTTGGATCTTGGAGGCGGTAATGAACCGGCAATGTGGCAGAAAAGTATTTTAATTCAGATTTTTGTTCTTTTTTTTAATTGAGTGAAATTCTTCTTACTTTTAATACACTCCCTCCTCCAAGGAGTTAATTTTTTCAGGATGGGACAAAATTGTCTTCAAGAGGAAGTCTTTATGCGTTTAATACGGTTTACCACCATCTATTGCTTCAATGACTGCCTGATGGTAGCAATAATTATCAGCCACCCTGTACTTTGAATACTTTAAGCGGTTATGAGGTTAACAAAATATTTTCAAATTATTTTTTTTTTCGTTAAAAATGACGACGAAAGCTTTTGAAATTCTTCTTACTTTTAACGGACTCCTCCTCAAGGGGACGCCTTTTTTCAGGCTTTCCCCACCTTTTTAACTCTCCCTCATTTCAAGTTGAACTGGCAACAAGAAACAAGTGGCAACATTGAGCTATTTGCTTAATAGCTTCATTATTTGTTGCTATTTTCGGGTGGGGACAAAATAGGTGCGGGTTTAAATCGCCTATTGATTACTGATGAGTGCGACTGACTCCGTTGTTGTTGTTGTTGATGCGAATGACAATGATGGCTACCAAATTGTACTTGCTGTTGTCGCCCCGTGCTATGCTACTAATGACTATGGGTTATTGATGCTGTTGCTGTTGACTTAGTTCTATTGCCATTGTTGTAGAGCTACTATTTATTGTTCCCTCCCTACCTCCTGTTTGGAACATCCTACGAGTTTTCATATTTAGTTCATTATTACTGGAATGGTGAATGATGATTGTTGACGTCTGTTTGTTTGGCTGATGCCTTGCCTAGATGCTTGACGCTGCTTAATTTTTCTACTCCTGCTTGTTGTTTGATTGACAATGCCGAGAAATATGACAATAGCAAAATGGTTAACAACAGTAACGAGGTCGAAGACAGCAACAGCAACAGCCTTTCGTTTCCTTTCCTTTCCTTTCCTTTGCTCCACAGTACGAGTACACAGACAGAAAGATAAAGAGTTTGAAGAGTCTGCAGCAGCACGGGATAAGGCAGTGACGGAATTTAGCTAATAAAGAACATGAAACGGAGAGGGATTGTGTGTGCGTGTGTGTGGTAACTCTGGCAACAACATTTCATATTGCTGCTGTTGCTGTTATTGACGACTGATTGATTGGTGCGTGTTTTATTCACTGGAACATGATGTTTTGCTAATCAGACGGCTTTAAAGCCTGTTAATAAAAAAAAAAGTTGAGTATTCATTTTTCTCTGTGTTTACTTG
>JAHXMU010025074.1:0-11875 GCA_019455685.1 Philornis downsi
GCAGTTACGGCACGAGACTGGGTTGAAGCAGTCCCTGGCCATATGCCCATGCTGGCCACAGCGGAAGCAGACATCCTCCTTCGCCCGACACTCCTTCCTGAAATGGCTGAAGGACAGGCACTTGAAGCAGCTGGGTACTGGATCCATTGAACGCACACGGAATGAGAACCAGCCAATGTAGCAGCGTTGTGCCGCCAGCAGGGAATCCATGGCCGAAGCCTGACCCTCCAGGACGACATTCACTGCTCCACCCTTGGTCGAATCCCATGGGCGGCTATGAAGCCGTACGCCAGCCTTAAAGGCCTCCTGGGTCATTTTATCCTTGAGGTTCTTCTCGTACAGATCACCCATGAACAAGTCAGGAGTGATCTTTGAGTCAACCCCCTGGACGATGACCCGAGGGCCCAGCGTTTCAGGCACCGACACCGTCAGCCCAGCTTCACTGAACTTCCCATTCTCGGCGATTTTCGCACGCTCCGCCCTAGTTGGAGTCCGTAAAAGGACTCCACCGCCACGGAGCGCCCTTATCTCATGGACCCGCTCCTTCAAAGTGGGCCCGACCTCGCTCACGAGCCTGCTCACCACTTCCTTAGCGGTCTGACCCTCACGGCCACGAACCACCAAGGACCAGGTCTCGACGGGCTTGGCAACAGTTGGTGCAGCGATTGATGGCCGCACAACCGGAGCCTTCACTACGGAGGCAGCCGCCACCGGAGCTCGGGTCACCGGAGGCGCCATCTGGCCGGAACCCGCAGGTCGGACGGCATTCACGCTGCTGCTCGCCGCTGCACCCATCCGCAGCCCATCAATGCGGCCCTTAAGGCGCTCGTTCTCCGCAACGAGCTCCATAATGAGGTCCTGGTACTCCGCAGAGTAACCCAGGAGCTCCTTCAGCAGCACTTTGTCGACGCTTTCCCTGTCCGTGATCACGGCCGCCATCCGTCCGGAAATCCGTCTAGCCCTTCCTATGGCAGTCAAAGCGCCCACTGCCTCAGCCCCGGAGGGCTTCCTGCCAGGTGTCGACCTATCAAGGTTTGTCAAGTCTTTCAAGGAGGAAGAAATGGCAACCTTAGCCGACTTGCCTGCTCCTGCTCTGCCCACTCGTGGTGACTTCACCCTAGGCGAAGGAACCGTAGCGGACGCCTCACTACCTGCAGCTGCCTCCTCATTACTGCATTTTCCCTTATGTCGCCGCTTGCTGTCTACAGCAGACGCGGACGACATATCTGCCTCCGATGCAGTATATACGACAGGGGGAGACCCCCCACCAGCCGGCGTCGCCTTCTTGCGTCTGCCAACCATTGGTCAACAGACACAGCACAAAAACACTTACACTAAAACTCTACTCACCAAAAGTGCCGCTAGTTTGTAGCAACAATGCCTACAGCTATATAACCGCAACCGCAACCGCACTGCTGTGTGATGTCACTTGCAAAACAACTGCGAGAACTTCACTGTATATCTAACTCAACTCACTGGATAATTACCACAAAGCGCTCTGAATAAACACGTCTGTTCACAACGAGTGCACTCAGCTGAATGAGTGACGTGTGAGGAGAGGTCTTAATGTCCGTTATACAGTCGCCTTCCCATTTAAAGAAAAATTTCTACGCACACGGAACGAAAACCAGCTGATGTAGCAGCGCTGTGCCGCCAGCAGGAATTCCATGGTCGAAGTCAGGCCCTCCAAGACGACACTGACTGCCCCACCCTTAGTCGAGTCCCATGGACGGCTATGGAGCCGTACGCCAGCCTTAAAGGCCTCCTGGGTCATTTTGCCTTTGAGGTTTTTCTCGTATAGATCGCCCTTGAACAAGTCAGGGGTGATCTTCGAGTCAACTTCATGGAAAATGACCCGCGGGCCTAGCGTCTCAGGTACCGAAACCAGTCCAGCCTCTCCAAACTTCGCGTTCTCTGCTATTTTAGCGCGCTCCACCATAGTTGGAGTCCGTTAAAGGGCCCCACCGCCACGGATCGCCTTAAATCTCATGGACCCGCTCCTTCAAAGTGGATCCGACTTCGCTCAAGAGCCTGCTCATCACTTCCTTGGGGGTCTGACTCTCACGGCCTCGAACCACCAAGGACCAGGTCTCGACGGGCTTGGCAGCTGATGCAGCGATTGATGGCCGCACAACCGGAGCCTTCGTTCCGGAGCTCGGGACACCGGAGGCGCCATCTGGCCGGTACCCGCGGGTCGGACGGCGTTCAAGCTGCTGCTCGCACCCATCCGCAACGAACTCTATGGTGAGGTCCTGGTACTCCGCAGAGTACTCCAGGAGCTCCTTCAGCAGCACCTTGTCGACGCTCTCCCTGTTCGTCGGCGCGGATGCCATCCGTCCGGAGATCACACCTATTGCAGCCAAAGCGCCCACTGTCTCCGCCCCGGAGGGCTTCTTTCCAGGGACCGGCCAATCAAGGTTTGCCGGATCTTTCAAACAGGAAGAAATGGCAACCTTGGTCGACTTGCCTGTTCCTGTTCTGTCCACTCCTGGTGACTTCACCTTCGGCAAAGGTGAAGTCGCCGCTTGCTGACTACAGCAGACGCGGACGACTTCTCTGTCTCCGAAGCAGTATACACGACAGGAGGTGCTCCCCCCATCAGTCGGTGCCGCCTTCTTGCGTCTGCCAACCATTGGTCAGCAGACACAACTAGACACACAGCTAGTTTGCAGCAACAATGCCCACAGGAAAGCACACTATAAGGGACTTGTTTACCAAAAATCACAAAAATATGAAAACGTAAACAACTCAGTCCCCTTGCTCTATGACAACAACTTACCCACTACACTACACTTCACTAAAAACAAGTTGTTTACGAAAAACGATAAACAACTTGCCGTTGCCCGCATAACAACAAACGCACTGCTGTGTGAGGTATCTAGAAAAATCAACTTCAAGAAATCACTGTTTATCTAAACTAACCCACTGGAAAATTACCACAAAGCGCTCTGAATGAAAACGTCTGTTTGCCACGAATGCATTCAGCTGAATGCCAAATTAGAAAAGGAAGGTGTTCTTGGTCCAACAGTCGGAAAATTCAGTCTACATGGTAATACCTCCGGAAACGGTTTCAGACTGCTTTCGTTGGCATAAAGACATCCACAAGGCAACGTGACTATCTCCTGATCTTAACGAGTCGAAAGGCATGCTTCTAGTGTCATAGACGTGCGTGTGATTCGTGGTGCTAATATGGACTTAGCTGTAAGCTAAGATACGCACGAGATTAAGCAGAACGAAAAATGTTCGTAACCAGGCTGCATACCCCTGCGATATTCACATCTTACTTCACTAAACTCCTACAACTACTACAGCTAAACACCCCTGATCCTGATGTTCCTGACGCACAGCGGTAACATATTGCGCATTATATGACAACTGCTGCAAAAACCAAACTTGGGTGTGCGAAACCTCGCTCAGACAGGTCCTGGCACGATGAAGAATGTCGCATCGTGTCTGAGGAAAAGGATGCTGCATACAGGGCAACGTTGCGGCCAATTTTACAGAGTATGGAATAGGGCAGAATGTGCTGCAACTATGGAGAGAGCATTTTTATTAGCTCTTAGTTCCGGATGACAGCACGGGTGAGGAAATCACCCCAATTATCGACGATGGCGTAAATTGCGCAACTCCGAGCCAGAGATCAGAACAACAGTATCGCGGCTTAAGAACAACAAAGCTGCGGGCGTTGATGGCCTGCCAGCAGAGCTGTTTAAAACTGGTGATAAACAGCCTGCATCAGCTCCTAATGATGATTGAAATTTGAGTGTATTGTATCCTGTGTTAAAAAAGGCGATCCAAGTCTTTGTAAACCTATCGCGGTATCAGTCTTTTACCCACTGTTTATAAGGTCGTGTCGAGTGTGATATGTGAAAGACTAAAGCCGTTTCTGACTGAGCTGATGGGACCTGATCAGTGTGGCTTTAGATCTGGTAAATCAACAAATAACCAGATATTCACACTGCGACAAATTCTGGAGAATACCCAAGAAACACAGACCGACACGTACCATCTCTTGGTCGATGATAAAGCTGCCTTCGATAGCCCGATACGGCAAAAACTGTATGAGGCCACGTCCGAGTTTTGAATTCCTTCGAAGCTTACACGTCTTTGTAGGATGACAGTGACTGACACGAAGTCTTCAGTAAAGATATGCAAAGATCTAGGAGAGCCTTTTTACATCAAACGAGGATTTAGGCAGGCCGACAGTCTATCGTGCGACCTCTTTCCGTTTGGGACGTTGTACAGACGTTGACAACTATAATTTTGAAGTGGTGGAAAAACTCATCAACCCCGGTTCCGTTGTAACTAAAACGAATGATGTCAGCATGGAGATAAAGAGGAGAGTATTGTTTGCTAACAGATATTACTATGGGCTAAGTAAGCGATTCAATGATAAAACCCTTTCTCGACAAACAAAAATTCGATTGTACCAGACATTGGTTCTACCTGTCTTGTTATATAGCGCAGGTTATGACGCAAGCGGATGAATCATACTCGGAGAGAGTATCAGCGTCGCACTAACAGCGAGTTGTATGAGCTATATGCCGACATCGACGTGGTCAAACACAAATGCTCCGGCACGGAAAGTTTTCGACAATGAACTCGATGGACGGCGCAGAAGAGGGCGACCGAGACTCCGTTGGAAGCACCAGGCTTTTGAAAAACTGTCGAAGTTTGGTGTGATGAATTGGAGGAGAAGCGCGGAAGATCGAAGGGCTTGGAATTATTTTCTATGGGCGGCGCATAATAGATAAAGATGTATATTCCAGTCGACACCTAAGAAGAAGAAGAGAAGAGAGAAGCCTAATACAAACTACCTCTGCTGGTGAAAAACGTTCCGGACTCACTGCTCGTAGCGCTGGGAATGACAGGCAATGGATCATTTGGTGGACGTTAAAGTGGCTTGGAAATCCCATTGGTTTCCATCGATTCGATTTTTCATATTGAATCCAGCAACTTTTGTTAAACAGAAATAACAATCGGTTTGGTGGTTACTTGACTCTCTCCAAAGTACTGGAGTTGAATAATCGAAATAGATCTTCTTGATATTTGAGCACTTGTGTAAAACAGACCTGCAACTATTGCAAAACATTGTCGGTGTCTACGGTTTGTTGAAGTTTCTGACAGCAAAACCAAAATAATGCAAATATACATATTTTAATGATTCTGATATTGCATATCCTTTTTTTTCAACCAAATATTCACCACATACAAAGCAGAAATAGCTTGAATCAGTAACACACGACCTCTCTGGCATGCTTAAAAGCTACTATTATGAAGATTTAGAATGAATGTGGGCTTTTGTCAAATTAATAATTGTAAAATTGTATCATGCCATAAAAGACGAACAAGACGTGACGTGGTCAAAATTCATCATTTATCAGAGGAATTTGATTCCAATGTAAAACATTTCAGATAGAGATTTCCACGAATATTTCAATTAAAAAAAAACACTTATAAAGCCGTTACACCCGTTAATTGTGATACGATGGCAATTCTAGGTAGAAATAATATTAGCGAAACCCATCTAAATTACTTCTGAACAACGTTTTTTGCCATAAATCACAAATTACCCACAAAGTAAAGTCAAATAATTCAAACCTATTGCAAAATTTTTAATTATTAAAATTTTGATGACATTTGCATACTATAATACTTATGTTTCAATATATATATATATATATATATATATATATATATATATACATATATAGGTATATATATATACTTGCATTGTGCCATTGGTGATTCCTAACCGGGATTTTGTTGGAAATATTCAGTGGAAAGGAAACCACAAATGACTATAAATGGATTTAAAATAATTAGAGCTAAAGTGGAAAACCACATAAAATTAAAAACTATTTAAATTATGTGAACTTGAAACTAAAAATCACCTAAAGTTAAACAAAGAAAAAAAAAAACAAAAACTAGTTAAATCTGCTTAAATCTAAGCTAACAAATTATTTACGCTAAGCGTCAAAGAACTGTAGCAGCCATAACGAGTTTCGAACCTCCGTCACCGCAACGTAGAAGCCATTATTTAATAGCAGTTATTACCAACATCAACAGCCGCAACCAGCAACAACCGCATCTTTTGGCGTAGCACCACCAAGCCGGGTGGTGCCCAGGTATCAAATCGCTTAAGTGCTTTGACTTTCCAGCGATTGGGCAGACGGACGCCACGATTGGTCTTAAAATAAAAAGACTTTTATTAAACAAAATACAGGTCGGCTAGGGGTAGACATTAACGCACCGAATCGAAAGAAACTTCTAGGAAAAGGTTAAGAGGTTATACCGTCGACCAGGGTTGAGCACTCAGGCAAGAATTGGGGGAAGTAGTCGTGGGTGAAGAAATGCACCTCAGGAAGTGAATGTTGTCCCTTATGCAATTTGACCTCAGTGAATAAAAAAAGGGGAAACGATTCTAAAACTTTTTATTTAAAGAACCTTATTGTCTTTGTACCGAATTACGAAATATACCCGAAACTTGCAAGAACGAGAGACCTGTAGCTATGCTAGCCGCCAATCCCGTACGACAGCTATTATGTCTATAGAAGCCTCTAGTACCTGTAGAGCAGCAACAACGATATGGTATATCAGCCGCAAAAACTGGACGACAGAGTTAAACATTCTTAATATTTAGGCAAAAGGAAAACCTAATTTATTTTATTAACTTGTTTGGTCTACCAAATTGATTGTTGCTAAAAATTTGTTGAAGATATTTTTTTTTCGTATTGGCATCAACTCCTCCGACCCAGATATGAACAAATGATGGTTTGTGTACAATTCTATTTTTATTTATTTTTTAATAAACAGAATGGTTATAACGTTATCGAAATCCTAGGTTGTATCATTGGAAACATGGCAGGCTGAGAAGGCTAAGAGGGCAAGTGATTATTAAAGGTGGCCTAGGAAAGGGGCAAAGCCAAAGGGGTATTCCGTTTGTGGAGGCTTTGGAATTCCACGGTGTGGAAGGGCTTGCCTCAGCATGGTCGTTGGCCGTGCCCAAATAAAACATGCGGGACGGGGGGGAACGTTTATATATGTGAAATCATTGCTTTGTTATTTCTCGTGGCCTAATGTGATCGGATAGTTTTGTCTCACGGTTAGTTAATGTTAATACTGGTTGATTACATTTTTTTCTGTCCTCCATCTGCGAAAAATGCTGTGGGCAAGAACCGCGCTACGAACCCTGAGCTTCAGCCGGAGCAAACGCCAGCAACCAGCGCCCGCCTGCGCATTATTTCATCTTGGCTGATAGGGAGTGCTCCATCTCAATATGAAGGCACACGACATAACTTTTCTACAATCAAAATTTGACTACTAAACCTGCAATAAATATTTATGAATATGGCTCTTAAGTTCCATTTATTGGTACTTGTAACTTAATTTGCCTGCCTGTGTGAAATACAAAGTTATAAGGTCGAGAGTAGTGGAGTTTTGTGCCGTAAATAATGCAAGTGACAATTTTGTACCATTAGCAGTAATACAGGGTGTCAGTCGTGAAGTAGAGACGTGTCAAATTTATTGTAAACAAATATTCGATAAACCAACGTGTTTTAATCGTTAAAACATTTTATCAAAATCAATCATCGATAACTGTGACGATGAGAATGTTAGGTGAAATTTTTGGGATAAACAACGTGTCAGCAAGACGCACTATTTATGGTGGAGTGAATGATTTCTAAGAAAGAGGGTCTGTAGCTGATAGAGCCAAGCATGGACTGCAACGTTCAGCAAGATCGGCTGAAAACATTACTGCTGCTCAAGAAAGTGTTCAAAACAATCCATCAACCTCAATTCGACGCCGTCCTCAGGAGTTTGATCTTCAAAGAACAACTTTGGCCACAATTTTGCACAAGGATTTGTATTTGTTTCTACTTAAGATTTAGTTGAAGCAATACCTTCTTCCACAAGACCATTTACGCCGCCGTACTTATCACAATAGGATGGTACAGCTCGCCCATGACAACCCCAATTTTAATGAAAAAATCATAATCAGTGACGAGGCACGTTTCCATTCGAATGGATATGTGAATAAACAGAATAGTCAGTTCTGGGCAATGGAAAATCTTCAAATTATTCATCAGTCAGGTGTGCAATTTGATCAGGAGGAATCACTGGACCTTGCTTCTTTGAAACTGAAAACGGCGTAATGGTAACTGTTAATGGGGAGCGATATCGTGATATGATTAAAAACTTTTAAATGCCACGACGGTGCAACATCGCACACAGCTATTACAAAGGAATTACTGCGAAACCTCTTTCCACAACCAGTTATTTCAAGAAATGGTGATGTTGATTGGCCTCCACGGTCGCCTGATTTGACTGCTCCGGACTAATTTTTGTGGGCATATCTGAAAAGCAAGGTTTATGCAAACAAACCAGAAACGCTTGAACAATTCAAACGAAATATTCGTGATGAAATTAATGAAATACCGCGTGAAATGTGTGAGAACGGGCTCGCATTTGTGAGGCTAACAGAGGCAGACATTTATCTAATATTGTATTCCATACATAATTGCCGACATTAAATAAAACGTTTATCAATATAAGGCCCATTCTCTTTCATTTAATCAAAAATTATACACAAACAAAGTAGTATATCTTCCCGACGGATACCCTGTACTAATATTTGCGATCTCATCATTGTAGAAAAATTTTGGCTTGGACTAACACAAAGGACATCGAAAACTGGTGATTTCTGTCTGAAACGTTTTAAATCGAAACCGAATTACCCCGATAATTGGTTTTCATTTAACATCATAGTTCCAGATAGATTGTTCCAATAGTTTCAAGATACTGAGTAAATCTCATAATGCACGAAGTTATCTAATTTATTTGTTGTTAGATTTAATTTTTATTCTCTTATTCTTATTCTACATTCAGTTTTGAAATTTATTGAAATACAGGAGGGACCAAAAGGTATAAGTGGCGTGGATATTTTTTGGTGCTATATAAATGCTGGAGTAATTCAGGATACTTATAACGAGTTTATATGTTCTTCCGACTTTGGAATTGGCTTTATACGTTTTTATTGGTTGTAAATAGAGTTGCTGTAGGTAAGATTGACGTGGATTTAATTGTATTTGATTGAATTAAATTTGCATCCTTTTAATGACTGCCGTTATTTTAAGGGTGCTTCCTTTTATGTAATTTCCTTACAAAATATTTTATGTTTAAAACTATTTATGTTTGATTTGAATTTGGATTTCGTTATTACTAGAATATTTCTGATTTTAAAATACGCTTACAAAATATTTATTATAAGGACTAAACAAATATTTCTTATCTTAAAATTATGTTTGAGATTATATCTAGTCATAACCTTTTGTTCTGGTACATATATAATTTTATCATAATATTTATACCATGTATGATGATGGGCCTAAGTAACTTAACTCTCCCCCGCGTTAAAATGAATCGTCCCAAGGGGTGGTTAACCTTGCTAGTTCCCTATTATAAATAACTTGAAAATGTTCTGCTGCTGTGTAATTAATTTTAAAATTACAATTTTATTAATATTATAAAAATAATTGTGAAGAACAAATTGGGAAGAGATTTAAGTGGATGTTCTTAAATGGGAATCATGAACTTCTTCAGTGAGTCAAGATTATTGAATGTTAAATTTGACGTAGATGCTAAAATTTTGCTTATTTCTAAATTTTCATCATGTTTATTATGAATGACTTCTAACATTCTATCGTGTATGCTTCTGAAAGTAATATTATTTATATTTACCTCGTCACTATAACTAACCAATTTCGTTCCTGACACTTTTTGATTATCTATAATATTTGTTCCATCTAAGAAAATAAGTTCTTCTTTTATTTGCATTATTTTAGGGATATATGTATTCCTGTATTATTTCACATTTAGCTTTTCTATTTTCCAGTACTGGTTTAGTACAATTATCTTGTTCATTATTTATTATACATATATTTTTTTTCTAAGTAATTTGTGCAATTTTTTATTCTGATATATTATTTGTTACAGAGTGCAATATTTTCGTCTATTGAAATCTTACCATGTCCAATGTTGAGTGGCGTGAATTTAAATAACTTGCAATGTTTATTTATAACTGGATATTTGCAAGTTGAACGAATAGTTCATTAGTTTTTGCGATGTAGACGTTATCTATATCTATATCTAGTGATTCCGTTAAGTATTCACTATTCTCGGCTGCATTTATTGTGCTAACTAGAAGTAGCAATTGACCATGTATTTCTGTTAACAAAACGTGATTCATAATTTCTTGACCATTCATGAAGTCTAATAGTTTCCCAAATCTCGAGTTCATTATTTTTTGTTTTTTGTTATTTTCGATTAATTTATTTATTGTTGATTCAATTTGAACTGCTTCATCATGATCGGGTATACCAGTGATAAATTTTAGTGCCGATCCTAGGAAGTTTGATTCTCGTTTAGGTCGATGTTCTGTGAGTTGTTCTAACACTGCTTTAATCCTTTCATCCGAAATAATTATTTGACAGTTGCATTGTAATAATTATAAAATCTTTCTTTATAATGGTATGTATATCTTTGTTAAATTTGTCACATAAAATAAGAATTCATATTCATTAAATAAAAATACATCATCTGTCCTTGTTGAAATGTATTTTTTACCCCCTATGTTTTCGATTTGAGTTGTTGCTTCTGGTGTCTGAGACGACTTTAACAGCACGGGTAATATCAGGTATTTTTGTAACATGTTCTTTAATTGTGGTGTTCTTATTATGAACAGCCTTCTTCTACGACTTCTTTTTTAAACCTGAGTTGACTCTTTTTTCTAACACCTGCGAATCTTACCAAAATTCGAGTACATTTTTGAAATGTTCGATGTTTTGCTTGTGTGTTTAATTTTTTTGGTACCTTGGTTGATGGTTTAAGTAATTTTTCTGTAGCCGCTTCTTTACCGTAATTTATTGTGCCGAAATGTATTTGCCTTGGTCTGTATCCTGTTGTGGTATGCATTGAGTTGTTTAGTTCTTTAATAGCTATAAATATTTCTTCTTTTACTGTAAAGGAGTTTTGTATTTTAAAAATGCGTATTAGTTTACTAATAGAGTTATGAGCTCTTTCTACTTGTCCGTCTGCTTCTGATCGATGCACTGGTGTTTCTATCTTCTGTATGCCATGTTTTGTGCACATTTGTTTAAATGCTGGTGTAACGAAACTTGCTTCATTATCAGTCATGAGTCGTTCGCATTCGGGAAAATTATTGATTATTATTTCTTCCGTCTTATCTTCTATTTTTGCTTTTGTATTTATTTCTTGGGCAACTATGTACAGGGTGGCGCAATAGAACGTGCATATTGAATCATCTTTTTTTGCGGGGTAGAAAAGGCGCGGGCGGTGGGGCGCCCACATCGTTGGGTCGGCGGGCTCATGGAGTTTTAGTCGCTATGAATCACTTCGACGGGAAGCGTCGCGCATTTTGCGTGCGTGCATTTTACGAGAATTCACGTTCATATATTGCTACTAGGCAACTATATTGTGCTGAATATGGACTACGAAGAATTAGTGAAGCTCCGAGTGCTAATTTAATTAAAATATGGGTAAAGCATTTTAAAGAGACCGGTTCAACATTTAAACCACAAGCAAATGGTCGCCCAAGAACATCTAGGACCGAAGACAATGTTGAGAGAGTTATGGAGTCAGTACGAGGAAATCCACAAATGTCGACTCGCAAATTTGTTGTAAAAAGGAAATCACAACTTGTAATGTTGTAATGATCTATTCACAACGCGCAGACCAGTAGGTTCAAATCACATTTGATCCTACCGGCTGCGCCAAATGTTGTAAATTTAAACGTTTGTATAAATGTACAGATGTGATATAGAAATCACAGGTGTTGTATTGAATTCAAGTGTAT
>JAHXMU010025074.1:11885-55311 GCA_019455685.1 Philornis downsi
ACACATTCCGCATATGGAAAAATGCACCGTAAACATTGGCTTACATTGATCACTTCAGTTTTTGGGATGTCGCAACAGCAGGTTAATTTGCTGCGATATCAAATTGATTCCCATTCTCAAGTGACAGAACCTTACAGCTATGCCCTACACTAATGGTGTCAATAGTATGACACCTTACAAATTATTTGTCACAACACTGTCTTACAATTATCGCGCCGAAGTTTGCAACGAATTTTAATATTGGATCTTAAACTGCATCCATATAAGCTGCAATTAACACAAAAATTGAAAGAGTCTGACTTCATAGCAAGGCTCGCATTTGCTAATGAAATGCTTATTTGATTTTCCAATTTTGAGAATGTCCTTTTTTTATGACGAGGCTCATTTCCTTATGAATGCGTTCGTAAACCGTCAAAATTGTCGTTACTGGAACAGTGAAAATCCCAAAATCAAACACCTGAAACGATTGCATAGTCCTAAAGTGACAGTGTGGGCAGCAATCTCTGACAGAGAATTAATTGGTCTTTTTTCTTGGAAAATGCGCGGGGTCAAAACGTCACGGTTAATACGGAACGCTATGTTGAGATGTTGGACGGATTTTTGGCTCCAGAAATTGAAAGTTCAAGAATAGTGAATTCCAGAACTTGGTTCCAACAAGATGGAGCTACCTGTCACAAATCAAATGACTCCATGAAACAGATGTTCCCTGGCAGACTGATTTTAAAAGGAGGTGATATCCCATGGCCCCCACGTAGCCCAGACTTGACGCTTCTTGACTTTTTTTTGTGGGGATACCTCAAACACAAAGTCTACAGTAATAATACAAGAAACATCGTTCAGCTTAAGGAGAATATCCGTGGTGAGATGGCAGCCATTACACCAGTATTCCTAAAGAAAGTTTTCAATAATTTTCGTTTGCGGTTAGAGGAGTGCCGTCGTAGAGAGGATCACCATTTAGATGATGTTATTTTTAAAAAATAAACTCCATTTATTACTCTACAATGCCTTAGATTAATTTTAACCATACCTTTTGTATTTATTTTTTAATCTATTTTTTAAATATGCACGTTCTATTGCGCCACCCTGTATTTGGCGAATTTATCTACAGTTACAAGATACATGTTATTATCATTAAAGTAAATATTCGCATGTATGATATGTATTCTCTTGGTTGTGTTGGTGTCTGGTTATCGGATAGGCTCATTAGCTGGGTTTCTGTCATAACGTCCAAATAAACATGCAGAACAGTGATTATTAAATTGCTTGTTATCTTTTTAAATGGTTGGCCAATAATGTTTTTCTAAAATTGCATTAATGTAGCTTCTATGAGCTCTTAAATGTGATTCTTCTACAATTCGAAGTTGATTATTTCTCCTTTAATTTTCTGAGTGAGTATAGAAAATTTATTATAAGTAGTCGTGATAGCGCGTCTGCCACAACACTTTCAGTACCAGGTTTATATTTAATTTTAGCAACATAGTTCTCTATTATGGCCTTTCAACGTTTCAATTTAGAGTTATAATTTTTTTCAGACATATATGCTCTTAGTGATTGATGATCTGTAAAAATGGTTATTTCTGCTATTCCATGTATAGAATTTCGGAGTTTTTGTAAAGCCCAGATTATAAATAACATCTCTTTCTCATTCGTGCTGTAGTTTTGTTCTGTCGTACTAAGTGTGCGGGATAGAAAATAAAATTGATTTTTATTTTGGTTTAACACTGCACCAATAGCTATGTTGGATGTATCTATGGTAAGTTCAAAAGGTTTGTCAAAATTGGGTTGAAATAATTCGACTTGTTCCTTTAATTTAAGTTTTAATAGATTTACAGCTTCTATAGCTGCTTTGTCTAAATTAATTTTTGTATTACTACTTCTGTTTTTTCCTATATGGGCATTTTCCCCCTTAAATGAACTGTTAATGGTTTCGTGATTTGGGCATAGTTTTGCATAAAACTTCCATAATAACCAGTTAACCCCAGAAAACCTCTCAAGTCTTTGAGTATGGTAGGAATTGGAAAATTCTCAATAGCCTTTCTGATTCTGTTGGTATTTTATTATGTTTAATAATATGACCTAGGTTTCCAACTTCGGTCATGAAAAATCTGGTCTTTTCGTCCGAAGCTTTCAAGGTAGCTTTATTTAAAGTTTCAAACACTATATGTATATGTTCTAAATGTTCCTCAGGAGAATATGAAAAAATTAAAACATCATCTATGTAGACGTATACGAATTTACCTTAGAATTCCCGAAGTATGTCGTCTACACATCTTTGAAAGATTGATGGGGCACTTTTTAATCCAAAATGCATACGTTTAAATTCATACTTGTCTCCACTAACGCAAAAAGCGGTTTTCTCTTTATCTTCATTTTTTCCTTTATCTGGAGAAATCCAGATTCTAAATCTAATGTCGTAAAATATTTAGCCTTTCCTAAATTCTGTAGTGTGGTGTTGACATCAGGTATAATATATCTATCAGCTATTGAATGCTCATTAAGTTTTCTAAAGTCTATGACCATTCGTCGTTTTGGTTTCCCATTTTCATCCAGTCTTCTTTTATGGACTGTTAACATTGGGGAATTATAAGGGATATAACTTTTTTTGTTTAATATCCTGTCCCAATAATTTTTCTATTTCTTTATTCACGAATTCTATATCATTTAAATTAAGTGGGTATTGTTTTGTCCAGATTGGTTCATTTGTCGTAGTTCTAAATAAATGGTAATGGACCTATACTATTATTCTCATTGATTAGTTGATCTATTTCCGATGCAAATTTCTGATCACCTATAGAATAATTTTCTTCTGTATTTCCTTATGGACAATAAACAATTTATCTTTAATGTCCATGGCAGTGTCTAATTATGTTAAGCCCAACATCAAATCATAATCATTATCATTTTTAAGTTCATAAAATTTTAGTTCCTTATTAAGCAGTTTTATTTCCTGTTTGAAACTTAATATTAATTCACCATGGATGAAGATCATTCTCAAACGTTTTGTTTTAATTCTCTTACCTATTACTAAATTTTTGTTTATGTAATTGTGGGTTGCACTACAATCTATGAAAAATTTATATTCTTAACCTTCATCACCTTCATAAAAATATAGCTTAACCCGCCTATTAGTTTAAATTCTAAATAATAGACTTATTTCTATAACACTTACTACTTTTCTCTGTGGTAGTACTAATGTTATCTTCTTGTTGAGTTTTTATTTGGTTGTGTTCCTGAATTTTGGGGAGGTGTCCATTGACTCTGGTTTTGAAAAATTGTTTTGTTGTTGATGTTGTTTTTGGTAGTATGACGGTCTTCTAGTATGTTGATTTTTATACTTTGACAGGGTGTCCGTATAATGTTGAGCTAATAAATTCACTATTTATCGTTCTCACTGCATCTTCCATGGCATGTGCAGCCATGAATAACAAACCTATGCAGTCACCTAAAATATTTTCAGCATGACTGCATGTTTGTACACAAAAATGTAATACAATACCAAATAATATTATCATTATATTACTACACATGGATATGAAAACATCTGCACTCTTGAAATATAATATACTTTTCAAATTAATTCTATAGTGCTGACTCTGCGAGTTTCCATATTTTTGTTTAACATTAAATATGGCACATAAGAGTATATCATAAAACTGTGGGTAGGAGCAATCTGGCGAATCCCACAGAAATTAGTCTTTAAGAAATACTTGAACAATAAAAACGGATTTGAAATAGAGTAGAGACGAATGTCGTTTTATTTTAAACCCGATATATTTATTACTGGCGCAGTCGGTATTAACGACCCTTAAGAAACTTCCCTTAAATACTCACAAATTTGAAATTGTGAGGAAGAAAATGAATAAAACTAAAACTGTGAAAAAGTGTGCAACATAATAACATTATAACGAATTTCGATTCAAACATTCAGAATAACATCGTGTGTTTATGAAAACTCTATTAAATATTCGAATTCAGCAGCGACAACGTTTTCAAAATATTGCTATTCGAACGTAGATAAAAAAGTAAAGTGTGAACAAACAGTATAAAAACCGAAAAGAAAAAAGAATGACACAACCAAACATTGATAATTGCGGCTCAAGGGTGGTAGAGACCCCCAAGTTGGTTGAGCCTCTTGACTGCGACACACAAAAATTAGTCAGGTATGTTAA
The DNA here is from genome assembly GCA_019455685.1 of Philornis downsi. NCBI lineage: Eukaryota > Metazoa > Arthropoda > Insecta > Diptera > Muscidae > Philornis > Philornis downsi. Next base: position 16,055 of record JAHXMU010025074.1, read on the forward strand.
TACCATTAATTCACTGGCCACAACAATGGCTGGCGCTTCGGAGGAGGACCAAAACTTCTAATTTTACTTGATTCAAAACACATTGAGAGCAGAAAATGTCATATGCAGGGAGCAACACATGGCCAGGGCCAAAAAGTAATCTCATCCTAAAATTTGCGGACCATAGGCCCTGTTTGAGTCTGCAAGAGTTTTTGCAGGCTTTGCCAAACTTCAGCTATAAAAATACGACGAAAAACAATGGTTTAGAAAACAATGACAAACTTCTTTATTTGAGAGTTAACAGGAGACTAACTATGAAACAGATTTAAAGAAATGCATAGACTATGACAATGGAATTGGAAATATGCAATTGTAACATAAAAAAACATATTTCGCTTCAAGTTAGTAACAAACAAGCGAGCTTAGAAGGGAATGGCAAATGAATATGGATTTTGTAGCTTAGCTTGCATCACAGGGCCGGATTTGAGGTAAACATTCTCCCCCCGTTGGAAGACCTTGGCTTTCAACCGATTCATCAACAGGCAATACAGCTTTCTTCGACAAGCCACCAAAATGTGGAGACCTAGGTGGGATAAATTTCCACTCTATGGACTCTTCCAAACACTGCTGTTGAACGATTTGTTGATGCGTCTGGCTAGAAAACAATTTCCTCAGATCCGCCAACTCATTTTTAGCACCGACGAAGTTTGTAGCAATATCAGACCAAATCGTTGTAGGTTTTCCTCTTGTAGCCACAAAGCGCCGAAGAGCTGCTAGGAACGAAGAGGTTGACAAATCAGGTACTACTTCCATATGTGAAGCCTTCGTTGAAAAACAAATGAAAATGCATATATAACATTTGATCGGCGGGCGATTTCTAACATCAGACTTGTAATAAAAAGGCCCGCAGAAATCAATCCCTGTGGTGTGAAATGACCTATTGGGTTTCACATGATCGGGTGGTAAAGTACCCATAATATGTGCCCTTAGTGTCGGTTTTGTTTTAAAACAGCGTTTCGTAATACATTTTGATATTATAGAGCTTACATATATGTTTACGTCCTCCAATAGGCCAATATTGCAGACGAATTGTTGCCAAAAGGCACTGCGGACCAGCGCGCAATAATTTTTCATGAAAGTGCAGAACCAATATTTTAGGGAAGGAATGATATTTGGGAACTATTATACGATGCTGGGTATCAAAATCCAATTAAGAATGCTGTAGACGGCCACCCACGCGAATCAAACCGAATGAATCCATAATTGGGACCAATGAATATAATTTGCTATATGGTGAAATATTTCGATTTGTTTTAAAGCTTTGTACTCAGGAGCAAAATGTACCAATTGAATATTACGAATTAAAAGCTGCGTTCCCAGTTTTATGTCAGTCGGAGTAATCTGCCCGTGTTGACCTTCATAATATAGTTTCTTGCAGTTAAGAAATTTTACAACATATACAAAAATTCGCTGCATTTTCGAAAACGAATTCTTGTACTTACTGCAATCTACCAAATCGGAATGTTTTGACATGATCAAAATATTTCGACAGCGCTCTGGTAATTCAGATAAAAATTCACAGTTATATGGCCTTTTTGAACGATCGCAGCGTAAAAAATTGGGCCCATATTTCCACAAAGCGGAGTGAAGAAGTTCCTCTGGTGTAGATCCTCTAGACAGAATATCAGCTGGGTTCCAAAATGTGGGTACGTAACGCCAAGTCATCTGGTTCGTAATACCTTGTATACGCGTTGCTCTACTTGAAACGAAAACATTGAAGTCGGACGATTGCCCACGCAACCATGAAAGAATTACCATTGAATCAGACCTGCAGCAAAATTCAACCTTACACTGCAACGATTCCATTACTACTTCCATATATTTCCATATATATATATTTCAGCTAAAACCAATGCAGCGGCTAACTCCAGTTTTGGCACCGTAAGCGTTTTTAGAGGTGATACTCTCGATTTAGAACATAATAGTGATACACTCACGTCGACATCAACATCAGACAGCTCATACACACAGGCTCCATATGCAGCTAAGCTTGCGTCACAAAACGCGTGGATTTCAACTCTTGAATTTGGCGATGATACACAACGAGGAAAGGCAAAACTGCGAATGGAATTAAACTTGGAAGCAAATTCCAGCCAAGCCGTGTGCAAATCTTGGGGCAGGCTATCTTTCAGCTTCCACAAAATGCTGTGTAAAAATTTTTGCTTTGGTGACGACTGGACCGATTAGACCTAATGGATAGTAAATACGAGCGATGATCGATAAAACAGTGTGTTTTGTGATAGTAGTAGGCATTAAAATTGGTGTAAATGAGAAAATGAAGTTATCGAACTTTGGATCCCAAACAAGTCCCAAAGTCTTGGTCACATCAGTTCCGTCGTGGAATTTTAAAAACTGTTCACAGTCTGCTGGGGATACGCTATCTATAACCGCAGGATCGCTTGAACACTATTTTCGGATTATAATTCCACCTCTTTGCAATAAGGCCGTAACTTGTCTCCTCATCTCAATTACCTCTTCTATGTCTTGACCACCAGAAATCATATCATCTACGCAGAAGTCCTGCTTCACCATCTTAGCCCCCAATGGGAAATACTTTTCCTCATCCACAGCAAGTTGATGCATAGTTGGAATAGCCAAGAAAGCAGCTAGTTTTGTTCCATATATCACCATGTTTAATTTATACACCCTCAATTCGTCCTTTGGGTCTTCCCTCCACAATATGCACTGCAGGTAGTCATCCGGGTGCGACATTCTCACGCATCTGTACATTTTGCATATATCCCCACTGAAAGCGATTTAAAAAAAGCGATATTTAAGGAAAATGTTAAAAAGTTTTGGTTGAATAGTAGGTCCAGCGAATAAAATATCATTAAGTGACAGCCCATTTGTTGTCTTCGCCGATCCGTCAAACACAACCCTCAACTTTGTTGTTGTGCTTTCCATTTTGTGTATACAATGATGAGGTAAATAATAGCGACTGCAACTGGCCTGCGGTGAAATCTGTGACATATGATTTAGGCTGATGTATTCATTTATAAAATCTCTATATTGACTTTTGATATCTGAATGACGTTTGAATTTCCTCTCTAAGCTTAAAAGCCTCTGCAAAGCTCGATTATAAGAATCTCCCAGAGATGCATATTCATCTTTTATCGGCAACCGGACGGAATACGAACCGGTAGGAAGACGAGTGGTATTCTGCAAAAAATGATTTTCACAAAAAATCTCTTCATTTGAGGCTGGCGTAAAGTTTCCAAAATCGTTTTCCACTTCTCAAAAGGCCTTTATGATATCAATTAAATTTTCTGTGCTTGAATCGTCTGCAACACCAACAGCTAATGACCAAGATCTTGATGAATGATGGCCGCCACCAGCAACTACCCAACCAAACAATGTTTTTTACAGGATAGGCATGTCATCGGCTAACTTTATATGGCCAACAGACATCAATTTAAAAAACAACTCGGCTCCTATTAGAACCTCAATCCGACCGGGTTCGTTGAATTGTGGATCGGCAAGTTTTATATTCTGAGGAACACTCCAACCTCGAGCGTTAATATTAAAGTTTGGCCGATAATCGGTAATAGTTGGCAGAACCATGGCCGATAAATACGTTGAATAGTCTCCATACTGTGATTTGACCATAATTTCCACGCACAAATCCGTGGCAAAAGTGCCATCTCCAACGCCCGAAATTATTATTGAAGCCCTGTTAGGCCTTAAACGAAGATATTTCACAAAACGATGGGTGATCAAATTAAGCTGAGACGCGGAGTCCAGTACAGCTCGACAAGGCATAAACGCTCCTTCTTTATTCTTCACTAAAATTGCAGCTGTTGTTAGCAGTGAGCTTGGAGTTGGCGAATGGTCTAAAGAGCTATCGGAGGGTTTTGACGAAGACGAAATTAGTACTGATTGGGATGAAGAATTTGTCTGATCTGTGGAAGATGTTGTGGAATGTGCATCGGCCAAAGGAGCATCAATATGCAACATGGTATGATGTCCAGATGAACACGTACGACAATTACCGGAGTGTCAACTCTTCAGCACATGACCCGTCTTCAGGCAAGTCAAACATAATTTAAGCTTTTTTGCCTCCTTAAAACGCGCTGATGGAGAGAGCTTGCAAAAAGATGCACAACTGGTAATAAAGTGGTCTCTAGAATCGTAGTGTGGACAGAGACTAGTTGGCGCAGATGGAGAGACCAGAACATGACGGCTCTGTTGAGAATATCTTTTATGATCCAGTTGTTTTGTCTTTTTAGTTATTACTGAATTTTCTTGGTTTTCTAACATTCGACATCTGCGCTCCAGAAATGACATCATCGAAGACCAAGTCGGTAACACATCTATTTGCAAGTCCTCCTCCCATCTGGCATGTGACTTTGCATCTAGTTTTGTTGTCATCAAATATATTAAAAGCCCATCCGCGATTTGTTCTTTTGTGTCAATTGTTTGCATAGCACGCATATGGGCATTTGCTTTGTCGCTTAAGCGGCGCAATCTAACTGCAGAATCTTTCTCAACTCCTTTTAATTCGAAAAACTCTTTCATGTGATTCTGAAAATTTAATAATTTATTATCAAAGCGATTTTGAAGCAAATTTAAAGCTTTATCGTAGTTATCTTCTCCAATCTCCAGTGACGAAATTGTGTCCAAAGCAGCATCTCCCAAACTCGCACGCAGATGATAAAACTTCTCGAATGTGCTTAATTCATTGTCATCATGTATTACCGCTTTAACAAATTTTGGTATTTGCAACTCTGGCAGCCTTTTCCGTGTAGAGACAACATGAGACAAGTTGGGTTCATCAATTGAAAGCTGACGAACAGTTGAAGATCGTTGGTTTAACTCAAATTTTCGAATAGAACTCATTTGACGAGTAAGTTTGGCTTTAACTCCGAGGTATAACATCGTGAAGTTCGCTCGATCATCACCTTCCAACACGCCGTCATCATTTTGTTCGACAGCAGTTTGAGCGTCAACAAAACTTTTATTTATGTCTTCGACATAATCCATTCGGACAGAGAGTTCAGCTTCTTCATACTTTTCCAACTGCGAAGTTGTAAGTTGTTTGTTCAAACTTTATAGATGTTTTATCATCGCTGCGACACGAATCTTGAACCGCTGCAAATTCACCGGCTCCTCCGTTCCCCCAACGCCTGCAGAGGGACTATTATTAACGACAGGCATAATGCGTGATCAAAAGAAGTGATGGTTTATGCGAAAATAGATGATAATATTTTATGATGATAATTCTGTTCGACAATTTTCTAATACTCGATTTGGTATTAAAACGATTTTTTCCGAACTGATATTATAAAATATATGCGACATATGATCAAATTATCACGTCGGGGTCACCAAATGTTTGAGTCGGCAAGAGTTTTTGCAGGCTTTGCCAAACTTCAGCAATAAACAATGACGAACTTCTTTATTTGAGAGTTAACAGGTAACTAACTATGAAACAGGTTTAAAGAAATGCATAGACTATGACAATGGAATTGGAAATATACAGTTGTGACATAAAAAAAAACATATTTCGCTTCAAGTTAGTAACAAACAAGCGAGCTTAGAAGGGAATGGCAAATGAATATGGATTTTGTAGCTTAGCTTGCATCACAGGGCCGGATTTGAGGTAAACAGGCCCTTTGATAAAGGAATCGTCTCTATTAAAAAATAAAATTCCAAGGAAATGTTGCGGATTTCTGCAAAAAAATTCAAAATAGGATAAGTAGCCTTAGAGACACAATTATTTTAAAAAGTCCACTTAACAATACAGAATTACTATTACTCTTAAAAAATATGTCATTTAAAACATTAATTAAAGAATTGCCAGCAAAAATTTTAACTATAATTTATTCAGCAAATGCTAAAACGGTACAGGAGGCCATATTGGCGATACAAGAAGACGACTACTATAGAAACTCGAAACCTGCCCAGAACAAAACTAGCAGAAACAATAAAAATTATCAAACTCCAAAAGAAAATCAAGTTAATTACAAAAATAATTACAAAGACGACATAACTTCCACGCCACGGCAAACGGAACAGTATTACACATATAAAGAGACAGGATCTAGACAATCGCAAAATAAGACAAGTCCAATGGACGTGGACTTAAATTTTCGACTACAGGCCTTGGACAAGTGTCCACAGGAATATGGCTATTGTTCGGAAAACGAACAAAGTGCCTGATAGACACAGGCTCTTCAGTAAGCTTAATTAGATCCCACGTTACCAAAAAAAAATTGTAATGACTCCAATCCAGTGAATATTAGTACCATCTCAAGACAAGTAACGGTGAACAAATCATGTTCCCATAGAGGTCTAAAATTCTCTATTTACGACGATCTTAAGAAATTTGATGCCATTATTGGCGTAGACATTTTAAGGAAAATTGAGGCAGTGATAGACACTAAGACTAATAGCATAACGGTAAAGCCGGAATATGCTGAGATTTTGACTCCATCCGAGGAAATAAGTTGCACTTCCATCCTGGATATTGAAGGAACAGATCTTACGAAGGGCAGATTTTAAATGGAACATTTAAATAATGAAGAGAAAAATTCCCTTGAATCTTTATTATTAAAGTTCTATCATATGTTTCACGACGACAACGGGCAGCTTAGTTTCACAAATCAGCTGAAACACATTATACGGACAAAAAATGATTTACCAATCTTCTGTAAGACTTATAGATATCCACAGGTTCACAGAGGTGAAGCGGATAAGCAGATTGGGCAAATGTTGGAACAGGGTATTATTACCCATAGCACTTCTCCCTATTCGGCGCCTCTATGGGTAGTACCAAAAAAAGCCGATGCTTTGGGCAAAAGTAAATGGAGAATTGTGATCGACGATAAGAAACTTAACGACATAACAATAGACGACAAATTCACAATTCCGCGGATAGAGGAATTTCTGGAAAAATTAGGGCAGAACAAATATTACCCTTGACTTAGCAAAGGGTTTCCATCAAATAGAGATGGATCCAAAGGACAGACAGAAAACAGCATTTTCGACCCAAAATGGTCACTATGAATTTTTACATATGCTATTCAGGATCAAAAACGCCCCGGCTACGTTCCAGAAGATGATGAATAACGTCTTAGCAGAATTAATAGGGAAACACTGTTTAGTTTATTTGGACGATATTGTTGTATTTGGCAGAACTTTGCAAGAGCATTTGGAATCTCTTCGAAAAATACTTCAATGACTCACGGATCCTAATCCTATGAAAATAGCCGCGATCAGAAAATTTCCAATACCAAAAATAAGAAGGAAATTTAGTCGTTTTAGGCTTAGCGGGTTATTATAGGAAGTTCATCGAAAACTTCGCGCGAATTACTAGACTATTAACAAACAGCCTGAAGAAGGGTAATAAAATTAACCATGACTCCCCTGACCTCGTACAATCTATACAATTAATAAAGAAAGGGAAGGAGAAAGAGTTGCTGACCATAGTTTGGGCTACACAACAATTCAGACCATTCGTCTGTAGCACTAAATTCACAATCCAAACGGATCACAAACCACTTCAGTGGCTTCATTCTCTAAAAGATCCTAATAAGAAACTGCAGAGGTGGAAAATAAAATTAAATGAGTACGACTTTGATGTGAAATACATACCTGGAAAGGAGAATTATGTAGCGGACGCATTATCAAGAGTGGAAATCCCTACAGAAACTAGTAATGCAGGCGTAAATGAATCCGACGACGACATAATACACTCGGGAAATGAGGACAGTTCAAACCTGTTCAGAATTTCAGAGAAACCTATAAACCTTTTCAAAAACCAAATAATATTTTTTTAAAATAAAAATAATAAAAAAATTATACAGACCAGGAAAAATAAGTATGGACAGAATATAATCAAAATTTATTATTCAAATTTGAAAATAACAATGTCACTTGAGAATGGGAATCAATTTGATACCGCAGCATTTTACCCTGTTGTTGCGACATCCAAAAACTGAAGTAATTGATGTAGGTCAATGTTTCCTGTGCATTTTTCCATATGGAAATTGTGTTACGGGAACATTGGCACATTAATAACCAAGGAAATGACGAACGTGTGTCAATAGGTTTTGCACTAACGTTGCATTTATTCCTATGCAAAAATATGTGGTTGTTTTTGCTGACTTCTATTTCTGGGCAGTATTTGGTTTGGTTCTCAGTCGCTGGCGGCGGAACAAATGATAATAATATTGATATAAATAAAGGTGACACACCAGATGATGGTGTCGGTGAGTAAATGAACACTCATTGAAACGAGTTATCTTGACCTTAAGGTATATTGCCTTCTGGTTTTTCTTTTCAAATTCACTACCATAAGTGCCCTTGAGCATTGGTTTAAGTGCGCGAGGTCGCGCCTTTATGAAAACAAGCCAGCGTGTATCACCTCAGAGGTGATACACGTACACCCTCATAGGTACACACAACACGAACGGACATCGTAGGGTCCAGAATACACATCAATTTGGCGCAGCCGGTCTTCGGACCAAACATCGCACTAGGAAATAATAGTATATAATGTTAGTGTGAATGCTTGCTGATCTCGTTATCGCCATCGTATATGATGAAAATTGTTAGTAGTAGGGATAATACATGGTAATAGAAAGTGGACTATATTTGTATAGCACAATTTTTAATTTAATTTTACTCCAGACTGAGTGTTTTTTCCTTGGTTGCTGCAATATATCGGAAGTCATCTAATTTCAAAAAATACCAGTAGTAATTAACCACAAGCGGGGAGTGCGTACCATCTACGGAAACTCTTTGTATTTCAATTGCGCACATATGTACGTACATGTATATGAATGCACAATATTATTTTTGTACCTTAGCGCTGCGTATCCGCCAATTATCAATCACACTTCATGGATTTAGTGACGGTGCCGAGAACAAAACTTTGGCTATGAAATGTGGGTATGAGTTATGAACGCAAATAATGTGTTGCATTTTCTTCCACTTATCAACTCACGGCAAGCAACAAAGGAGTAGAAGCAGGCAAAGGTAACAAATTTGGTGTTTAGTAGTCAATTCAATACATTCATATACATATGTGCTCAGGCATCCATGTAGGATATAACACACAGGGATTCTTTGCATATGGTTTTGCTTTGTTAAGAGTTGATTATGTCCAACGCTTACTCCGCTACATTGTAGATCATTTATTGGGCTTCAGGCAATAGTTATAATTACTGACACCATTTAATTCAGATTTTCTTCATCTCGGTTAATACTAAATAGGTTCCTTCCGTTTTTTATTTTCCCCCCATTGTACGATTTTGGCAAAACGCTAGCGCACAGGGACACTAAAGTCAGCAAAGTGAATGGAATCTTTGCTGGCTGAATTAGAACACACAAAGCGAACCATCCATAAGTGGAATATTAAGGTGCAGGGGCCAGGAGAATGACCTTTTGCTGAAAGCAAAGGTACAAGGGACCCAGAGCCTAACTCGATTAGACGAAGCGGATCTCGTGTTTAAAGAACTGTGCGCGGTATTGGAGGCCAATCCCCGACCCTCCAAATGAACGTTTACAAATTCGTAGACGGCTGTAGGTTGGCTGCCAGAGGGGTGCCAAGCGATAGGATGGCCGATTTCATCGACATCCTCAAACAACGATTGCACGGAGACGCCTACCAACTGGTGAGGCTCCGAACGTTTGTATCAGTGGAGGAATTATTGTCATTGACAAGGGTAACATACCTAAAGACACGATCGTTGGATTCTGTTCTTAGGGAAATTTGCAAAGCTAATCAGCGAGCTGACGAAGATATTCGTCAGTTTGCCAGACGGCTCCAGACTCTGTCCTGCACAATGAAGATGACTCTGGCGGAGTCATACATAGAGCGAATGACATAGTACTGACGGAATTGGGAAAGAAACTGAAGGCATCCTTCACGTCGGGCCTTCGGGACCGGATGGTACGGGGTAGGTTGTTGGCAAGCACAACCACCAGGTTAGATGATTTGCTGGAAGAGGCATTAACGGCACAGGCAACACTGTGGGGGGCGATGAGCCACTAACCAATAGAATAGGGTACCATGAAACGTATCAGGATGAAGATAGAGGAAAAAGAGGGTTGGACTCTATGTCAGGACTGGTGGCAACGGTAGGGCGACTACTGAGGAAGGTGGAGGGTGAACAAACCCAGCCCCGATTTACAGATCACCGGCAAGACGAGGTGAAAACCAGTGGAGACCGGCCACCGTGTTCTTTTTGCCATAAGCCGGGACATACTAGGGACGTATGCTGGATAAAGAAGAATACTCCTTATTGCGAAAAATGCCAAGCATACGGCCATGAGCCCAATGGGAATTGCGCGTCAGGGTAGCGTGGTGGCAGAAATCACGCGATGGGAAATCACAGCCGAGTGGTTAAGTGTTTCCACTGTGGTGAGCCAGGCCACATAAAGTCTGAATGCTGGCAATGGCAGAGAACAAATAGTTCGGGAAACGGGGTAAACCCTCGACGAAGCCAGGGAGAGAAGGCTTGTCAAGGCTACAGTAGGAGCAGGAGCGACTACAAGTCGTTTACCTGGGGTGCTGAAATTGAGCACTGGCGATATAGAGGTAACAGGAGCGACTACGGGTCGTTTGCCTGGGGTGCGAGAAGTGAGCACCAAGGAACGTGTGGAGCAAACGGGTCGACGTCGAATTGGACGCCCGAAGTAAACAGAGTAGGCGCCGAGGAAGTTCTTTCGAACTATGGCTCCGTCTTTATTAGGCTACCATGCAAGGAAGCCAAAGCGGGAAGTATCCTCTTGCTAGTCGATAGTGGAGCGGACACCAGCTTGGTGAAGCGCAGTTGTCTAGCAGGTGACGTACAGTTTGATAGTTCACAGACAAAAGATCGTCGGGGAGCGTTCGGGGAACTTCTTGGACGAACGAGCAATGAACATCAGTCACGAAGACACGGAGCACCTGGTATTTAAGATGCACTGAATGGAGAAAGAAGATAATATACCGGCAGATGAAGTTTTAGAAAGAGATAATTTGTGGGGTAGATCAATTGTCGATTCCAGACACTTGACACTGAGGTTGTTCTCGGAGGAGGGGGAGAGAAGTCTCCCCTTGATTTCATTGCGAGAAGGGTTACGGCAGGGAACATTCTGTGTGGAAGGACAAACACGGGTAGCAAAAGCAAGGGCCGTAACCGTAACCCGGATAAGACTCCACGGTGGTGGTAGATAAATAAGAAATTTCGCCAGGGGTTTATTTGGCAGCAGCCTTGGTTGAAGTGAAAGATGGTATGATTCACGTTCCCGTGCTGAATTCAAGGGAAACGGATTTTGAAATACCTCCATCAATTAAACCCCGCTTCAGTAACTATGCGAATTTCAAGACACCACCGCAAAATTCAATTGGTTTTATGCAGGAATTTGACGTCCGGGGAAGGATGGAGCGAATACTCAAAGTTATTCGAAAAGACTCCGACCTGAACCCCGAGGAGGTGGCATCAATTGAACGAATTTGTGCCACCTATCACGACGTTTTTTGGTTGGAAGGGACAAGCTGTTCTGCACAAAAGCGATTAGGCATTCAATACCCGTAAGGCCGGAACAGACCCCCGTTAATCAGAAGCAGTATAGGCTGCCTCTCATACACCGCGGGGAGATCAACCGACAGGTTAGTGAGTTGAAAAGAACTGGCATAATATCCTCTAGCGTATCGCCCTGGAATTCGCCATTGCTGTTGGTCCCAAAAAAAGCATCGACGGACGGGAAGAAGAGCTGGAGGCTTGTGGTAGATTTCCGCAAAGTTAACGAAGTCACCATAAAGCAAATTTTTCCGATTCTAGGATCGATGACATTTTGGATCAGCTAGGGAATAGTATATATTTCTCCACTCTAGACTTAGCTAGCGGGTACCACCAAGTGGAAGTGGAGAAAGGAGACCGGGGAAAAACGGCATTCAGTACGGTTTTAGAACATTTCGAGTTTAACAGAATGCCTTTCGGCCTAACTGGAGCTCCCGCCACTTTTCAAAGATTAATGAACTATGTCCTCACGGGTCTACAAGGAATTGAGTGTTTTGTTTATCTTAATGACATTGTGGTGTAGGGGGAAACCTGGAGGAACATGATAGGAGATTAGGCAAGGTTCTCCAGCTGCTAAGGGAAAATAATTTAAAGATACGGACAGACAAATGCCATTTTTTAAGAAAGGAGGTTGTGTATTTGGGGCACAAATGCTCAGATGTGGAAGCACTTCCAAATCCGGAAAGGGTGGATTGCGTGGAAAAATACCCTCTTCCTGAAAATCGGAAGGAGGTGCAGTCTTTCCTGGGATTAGTAAATTACTATAGGAAGTTCATTCCGGGGACGGCAGATCCGAAAGGACATTCCTTTCAAATGGACAAAGGGTTGTCAAGAAGCATTTGACAGATTGAAGGCCGCAATAATATCTCCTCCGGTTCTGGCTTATCCCGATTTTTCGAAACCTTTCGTGCTCACCACTGATGCCAGTGGTGAAGCCCTCGGAGTAGTGCTGTTTTAATCGGACAAAGGAGGAGACAGACCAATTGTGTTTGCTAGCCGAGCGTTGTGCGATGCCGAAACGCGATATTCAACTATTGAGAGAGAGTTCTTGGCAGTTGTATGGGCGGTAACAAATTTCCGACCGTATCTCCTGGGTAGGCGTTTCAAGGTCTCTACAGACCATCAACCTTTAAGGGGGATAGCCAACCTGAAGGATCAGACTTCCCGTTTGGCCAGATTTCGGTACAAGTTATCTGAATATGACTTTGAGATAATATATAAGCCTGGCAAAAAGAATCAGAACGCGGACGCTCTGAGCAGATATCCTTCCATGGGAAACCAGGTGCTCGGGGTGCAGACCAGAACAAGGACTACTGCAGAAATGGAAAGGAAAGGACAGAGAATGTTCCGAGAACCGTGAGGTTGGGGAAAAGGCATCGGCAGGTTATGTTTTGATAGATGATCCACGAGACAATCAACAGGCACTAAAAGATTTCCACGACAGTCCATTAGAAGGTCATCAGGGTTTCAGGAAGACACTGGCGAAACTAAAGAGACAGGACCGGTATGTGCAGAGACTTGAGGCGCTATATTGCCGGATGTGCAGAATGCCAGCGCAACAAAAGTACCCTGAAAACGGTAATGCCGATGATAGTCACTGATACGCCCAGCCGGCCATTCCAAAAGGTCTATATGGATATGGTGGGCCCTCTTCCTGAAACCACGCTGGGGAATAAACTCATACTGACTTACCAAGATGACTACTCCAAATTCAAGGTATGAGCTGCGATGCCCGATGTGGAGGCAAGTACTGTTGCCCAGAGATATTGTGGCCAAGTACAGAGCACAGGTACTAGTGATGGATAACGGAATAAATGTTATGTCTCGGGTGTTCAGTGATACCTGCAAAATTTTGGGGATCAAATAATTAAATATTACGCCCTATCATCCACAAGCAAATGGATCATTGGAGAGAAGCCATCGCCCCCTGGCGGAGTACATTCGAGCTTTCGCGGAAGAAGATGGAAGTAACTGGGTGACTCATAATTTGGGGACTCATAATTTCTCTAAGCAAACAAGTCTGTATTATTTGAAAAAAAAAAAATGAATTTTATTTTTCTTTATTTAAACAATTTTAAAGATTTTATCCAAAGTTGTACTTATAGTTATTGTTCTATATGATGACGATGAAGATGAAGTTGCATCATATAAATATTAAAAAATTTATCTATTCATTTGTAAGGAAATTCCCTATTTTAGATTCAGCAAAAGTGCATTTTTTTATATCATCATTCTGGGGAACGTCGGTGGCATCCGAAGGTGAAGTAGAAAGATAAATAGGTGCGTCCGGGGAACAAAATGGAGAGATAGCTCAGTACATCCGGTGAACAGCCGGATGGTCGTTGGCTTGTTAATGGTGCTAACGGTGGACAGACGATGAGCAGGAGAGGAGGAATCTTCTATCGCGTGTCATTTGGAGTGACTGTGCCTGTTTGTCGATTGTGTTTGAGAAAAATTTCATTCTTTGAAATTTTAATCACCCAGTAAAAACTAGTTGTGATGAAAAGGAGAAAAAAAAACTAAATAAACATAACAGCTAAAATTTGTGCTGGTCCCGTTGTTGACATTTTGAGTGATGGGATGACCGCTTCAGTTGGTCATCCATTAAGGATAAACTGATTTTACCCTCCTTGGACATTGAGTGGCACATCTACGCCTTGGGCATGGAAAATCATGATAAAACCGTTGATCAGGTTACTATTGATTGTGTAGAAGCCGTGAGGAAGTGCAACGTTATCATTTAGTGTGCCACCATAACCCTCGATGAGAAACGCGTCGACGAATTTAAATTGGAAAAGATGTGGAAGAGTCGGTGAGTTAAGGAAGTACCATCATAACAATAATCATCGTGGTATCGAGGAATCATATTTACACGTGAAAAGATAATATTTTCTTTCCGTGCATGAAACATAAAATTGGCAAAATAATTAATGGCTGTGACTTGTATCAAACACTAAAATATGATAGGCACCCACAAAAACTAATTTTTCGAATACCAGAAATTCCAGAAAAGCCCCTAGACATCTTGCACATAGATATTTACCATATCAACCATCGGTGCCAAAACTAGTTTAAAAACATTCATTAGTACTTACGGTATTCCAAAGAAGATAGTATGTGACCAAGGAAAAGAGTTCACGCCCATAATTTTTAAAGATTTTGTAAACAATTTCATATAGACTTACTTACACATTACTTCATTTTAACAATCTTCAAGCAATGCACCTGTTGAGACTACACTCAACTTTGACGGAGTTGTATCGAATTATAGTTGCTAGAAGAAAGGACGACAAACTTTCTGTGGAACGCGAAGAAATTCCCTCAGAAGCTCTTATATCCTATATTAATTCTATACACTCAGCTACAAAATTAACACCATATGAATTATTCTTTGGTAGGCCACATATATTCAATAAAAAAAAAATAAAATTCAACGGTGAACACGATTATTTACGCAAATTAAATGAATACCAACAAACTATTAACCGAAAATCAAAGAAAAATTACAAACCGCTATTAAGAACAAAATAGAAAAATTAAATGAGAATAGAGAACAACCTAAAGCTTTACAGCCTGATGACATCATTTATCGAAAAGAAAACAGAAGAGATAAAACGACACCCCGATTCTCGAAACACAAAGTTCAGAATGGCAGAAAAATTACATTTATTTCAAATAAAAATCAGAAGATTCACAAATCAAAGATTACAAGAAGAATAAAAAAGTGTACTAATATAGAAATTGATAATAAAAATTAATTTATTTTTCTTTAGGGTTTCTCTGGTCCACTCCCAAAGGTTTAATTCTCAAAATATAGGTAATGATTTGGCCATCATAGAACTCAAATTGGGCAGTGCTAAGGTAATAGATCACTATCAAAACCTAATCCATGTAATTGACCTGGAAGATTACATTAATAATAACGGAAAAATTAGACAAACTTTAAATTTAATGGAACCAAACATTTCAATTAAAGACTCATTGAATACTACAAAATTGAAATTAGAACAAATAACGGAAAAATTAACAATTTAATGCCATTTAAATGGCAGAAAAGAGGTTTATTAAATGGATTGGGTTTTGCAACCAAATACATAACAGGTAACATGGATGATACTGATGCCAATAATATGTATGTAAACATTCAATTCAACCGATGATCACCTTCCAACCAGCAGCAACCTAGAATTACCGATAGTCACTGTCCACCCAAGTATCAACAGCTGATACGAGTTGAACAAACTTAATTGGCACAGATATGAGCACATACTTACACACACACACATACATCTATATACACACGTGCGTAAGCATTTATTATTATAAATATTTTGTAAACCTCTTCCAAGAATTATTTCCAAATTGTTTCTTCTGTTAAAAACTTTTAATATATTATATGCTTGAATTGCACAAATATTAAAATTCTTATAATACAACAACAATTTCCCAAGAGTATTTTGTTTTCCATTTTATCAAAAGTTAATATTACTTTTCCAAGAATTTTTTCCGTTTGGTTAATTTTAATAATAAAAATTCATAATTGCATTATACACTTAAGTCAGTTTTACCTTTCTGGGAATTGGTTTGTTTCTTTGTTTTTGTCAAAATTATTAACTACTGAAGTAGTATAAGTAAATGGAAAACCTTAATATAAATTGCAATTATTATCAATCAATCAATCAAACAGTCGTGTTGTTAATCATAACTCATGCTTAACAGTATAAATTGTGTCAATTCTAAAGAATTGCTCACCTAATGGCTACAAGTTGTTGTTGCAAAATTCTTGATTTAACATTTCTTAAATAACAAAATAATAAAAGAAAACAAAATAAAATAATTTACTTAATTGCATTTAGTTCTTAAGTTTCTTTATTGTCAAATTAAATTAATAAAGTTCAGTTCCAATTAAATGTTTGAATAAATAACAACATCTTCGGACTACATGTATGTATATTTTTAGAAACAGAAAAATTCATAACTGGAATTAACTGGCGCCCAACATGGGCCCCGCAGGACAATTGAACGTGTAAAATAAAAACCTCAATAGGAGCCATTACATCTGACTACACTTAAAAATTTTCCTGACTGGGATCCGAAGGACAACCCCAATAATCCATCGCCGTCCTTTTCTTGTGAAGTGTGTACCGAAGGCCTGAGTCACCCGTTCGTGGGATAAAAGGAATAACTAGAGTCACCAACTAATCACCAATTAGGAGAAAGCGATGTTGATGTTATTATAAGTTTAACATTTAAATATATTAAAAAAAAAGAAAAATATTTGAAGTATAGAAAAAATTTAAAAAGTGAATTAAAATATCGTTATTATTGAAGTAATTAATTAATGCAAAGAAAAGGATGAATTCAAAAAAAAAATTTTTTTTTTTTTTGATAAAAATGAATATATATTAAATAATTAAAATTTATGAAAATGAAGATAAAAAACTTTAATTGAAGGTAAGGAATATTATAAAATTAAAAATTAATTAAAGAATGTTATATAAATTAAAAATTAATTAACGAGAGATCAATATAAAGTTTTTTTTTTATAAAAAGATAAGAACAAGTAAAAAAAAGAAGAAAGACAAGGAAAGTTATAGCAATTTTTTTTATGAATTTATATGTAAAGAAATTCAAATAATACATAAGAAAAAAGAATAATTTATAATCGGAATTTACAAAAGATTACATTGAAAAGGGAGAAAAGTATTGCAATAGCATATAAATTTATTTTCATTGAGGTTCTTTGATGTTTGTTCTTTTGATTTGATTGTTTTGTTTGGTTATGTTGGTTATGTTTGGAAAACTTATTAACTCATTTGCGTATAAATTAGAAAATAAGTTCTGCAGGAACATTCTTTTACGGGAATATTTATTTTGACGAACACATTGCGGTCCATGTTAAATTTAATAATTGATAATGTCAAACCCAAATAATCTTCTTAGACCACCTGTTTTTAATGTACCACAGAATCAGGGAATTAATATGGCTGAATTACAAGAAGCAATTAGGAGGATAATGGCTGAGACTCTTCGGGAGCAAGCTAGGAATCCTGCTGCTAAAATTTATCAGGATCAAGTGATCGACCCTAAACAAAGGGGCCTTAGGTGACTTGGATACGGTACTAGATGTCGTTAGATGTCTAAGGAAATTTTCTGGTCAGCCAGGGGAATACAGTTCTTGGAGGAAATCTGTTGAGAGAACATTAGGTATATACCAACATCTTAAGGATACACCAAAGTATTTTGGCATATTCAATATTATAAGGAATAAGCTCATTGGCAATGCAGACGCCATACTTGAGTCATACAACACACCCCTTAATTGGGACAGTATCTCACGTTGCCTTACTATGCATTATGCAGATAAGAGGGACATCAGCACTTTGGAATATCAGATGACTTCTCTGATTCAAGGCGCCGAAACAACACAAGAATTTTATCAAAGGGTATATAATCATTTGTCCTTGATATTGAATAAAATAAGTTCAATGGATATAGGACATGAATCTTTGTGTCTACTTACTCAGACGTACAGGGACAAAGCTTTGGATACTTTTGTTCGACTTGCTAAGACTTCTTACAATAAAAGAGCCTACAGATTTGCCCAATGCTTTGCATTTATGTTTAAAATTGGAGAATCAGAATTTCTGAACAAATTACACTCATAACTTCAGATCAAATAGGAATTTTAGTACCATTTCTTCACGAAATCAATCCACTCTATATGCTTCACGACACCAATTTCTTTCATATTCTTCACGAAACCAATCTGTTTTACGAAATCAGATTAATTTTCATCCTGAATTGGCATACATTCCAGATACGGTTCAAGGAAGAGATATGTTCAACCAAGGACTGAGAATTTATCCGCACCAAGGTGCTATTCCTAAATATAATCGATATCAAAGTTATATACCACCAAGACCTTCTGCACCGAAACCACAACCAAGGCCTGGGCCCATGGACTTAGGCCAAAGTATTAGGACGAAGAATATCAATAACATGAATAGACCTTCGAACAATGGATTTTTTGACAAACGATCACTACCAACACAGAATACAGAAGCTCGGAAACAAAGCGGAAACTTTCACTCAAGATTCGAGGTTTACGATGCTATGGAAAGGCAGGACACGGACGAAATTGACCAGGAACCAACAGAAGATATTTCTCACGAACAAACATTACACGATTAGGACAATGACAATGGTGACAGCATTGACGAGATCCATTCTTTAGATTAAACTCGTCCACTCTTCCATATTTTGAGTGTAAGAGGGACAACGGACAAATCCTTAAAAATCTAATTGATACGAATAAAAATTATACACGACCAGATCTTGCTAAAATAGCAAAAGCTCCGACAAACCTTTTAAGAGGAGATGAGGGCCGTGTGTTCCAAAACCAATCCAGCAAAAAAAAAAAAAGATAGAACTCGATATGTCTGCAAGGGAAGCTTTTGATAAACTGAAGACTGTACTGTCATCCAGTAATGTGGTCTTGACATTCCCAGACTTTAATAAAACTTACAACTGACGCATCAAATTACGCTATAGGAGCCTTTCTTAGCCAAGAAAATAGGCCAATCACTTTCATTTCGAGATCCCTCAATAAGACCGAAGAAAACTATGCAGCCAATGAAAGGGAAATGTTGACCATTATTTGGTCATTAAATTAGCTCAGGAACTATTTGTATGGTCGCGCTAAGGTAATCATATGTACAGATCATCAACCACTCACTTACTCTTTAAGCTATAAAAATAACAACGCAGAAATGAAGCGTTGGAAAGCAACATTGGAGGAGTACAACTATGAACTCCATTATAAACCCGGTTGGTTGTAGCAAAATTGTTGATTTAACTTTTCTTAAATAGTTTATTATAAAATAAAATAAAACAAAATGAAATAATTTGCTTAACTGCATTTTAGTTCTTAAGTTTATTTATTGTAAAACAGTTCAGTTCCAATTAAATGTCTGAATAAAAAACAACGTCTTCAGACTACATGTCTGAAGATATTTTTGAAAACAGAATTTCAATTTTCTTGGGAAAATCTTTGCGATCGAAAATAGGAGAATCCTTGCAAATGGGAAGCTAAAGATTTTATTTAATCTTCCGTCTATCGCAACTGAATCCGGGAAGGCAATTAAGGATCTCCAACGCGACATGAATTAATGTATTTCTGCTTTGCAGTTATTTGACATGGATGTCGGAGGTTGGGATTCCATATTTGTCTTCTTGTGCTCCAATCTCCTTCCGGATTCAACACTAACTCTGTGGGAACAGAGTTTAGCTGACAAAACTTCAATTCCGAAATGGTCAGCTCTCGATTCCTTTCTGACAAGTCGACATCGGACATTGGAGTCAGTGTCAGAAATTCGAAGTCTGCCTAAGTCCAGCGATCGCAGAAGAAATCCATCCGATACAAATTTAAATTCTAAGAGCGCCAGGAAAATTAGTTCATTTCAAAACAATGTTTCCTCACCAAAGTGGCCACTGTGCCCGAAAGACTCGCATATAACCCGCAAGTGTCCAAAATTTCTAATCATGGACTACAATCAGCGACTTTCGGAAATTAAAAAAACAGAGACTTTGCCTAAACTGTTTTTCCAAATCACACGCGGTAGAGAACTGTTCAAGCAAAAATAATTGTTTTGAGTACAACAAGCGGCATAATACTTTGCTGCATAAGGGTTCAAGTAATTCTAACAATTCTCGCAATCCGTTAGCTAGATCAAGCATCAGTTCTAGTTTGAATTGTAATTCCGTTCTATTTTCTTCAAATTCAATACAGTCCACTAGTTCGGCAACTGGAACTGTTCAAACTTGTTTTCAACCAATTCTTGGGGTGTCTTACTTGGGACGGCATTGGTAAAAATGTTGCATTTTGGAGTTGACTATCAGGCTCGCGCACTGCTCGATTCTGGTTCTGGAGGACTTTCATTTCAGAGCGGTTGTTTAACGTTCTGAAACTTTCATTCAGACGCACGAGCGCTCTCATTTCCGGCCTGAACAATTCAATTTCCGCTACCGTCCAAAAAGAATGCACATTAGTTCTTGGCTCTAGATTTGATGAGGATCTAGAAATTTCAATCAATGCATTGGTCGTTCCTCATTTGTGAGGGAATCTTTTATCGCGAACAGTTCTGGCGCCATCCGTTTCCGATCGTCCGGAAATTCAATTGGCAGATCCACATTTCTACAAAAGTTCTCAGATAGATATTCTCATTGGAGGCAATTTCATACCCTCTACTATGCTATCTGGTGTAAAGCGTGAGATCTGTGGTTCATTAATTGCCCAAGAAATGATTTCGGATGGATCTTAACGGGCCCAGTTTCGCTTCGTCCCTCTTTTATTGCCCCCAACATAGCTTCGAATTTCTGCGAAATCTCATTAGATCAAGATATTTCTCGTTTTTGGTAGGTAGAGAATCTTCCACGAAAGAACTTCATCGCGGCAACTAGGTAGAGGAACGAAGAAGGTAGATATGTTGTAGTTCTACCATTCAAAGAAGGGTATCCAAAAGACTTGCATATTGGCCAATCCAGAGCAAGTGCCATGGCACAATTCCTTCACAATAAAGCTCGAATTCTTCGAGCTCCTGACTTTAAAAAAGAGTATGATAACGTAGTTCTAGAGTACGCGCAGTTGAAGCATATGTTCGAAGTGTCGGCTCCCGGCTTGAACAAAAATCCTCTGCATTATTATTTACCGCATCATGCAGTTATCAAGCCGGAAAGCACAATCACGAGGGTTCGCGTGGTCTTCAACGCTTCTTCTGCATCCTCCAATAGTTCAAGACTCAACGACATTTTGCATACTGGTCCGGTGCTGCAAAGTGACTTAACTCTTCTGATCCTCAGATGGAGGTTCTTCAGGTTCACATTTCATTCCGCAGTTATGTGTATGTGGACGATGCCTTGGCTGGTGATCATTCTATTCCGATGGCTATTAAAGCAAAGAATGAGCTAAGTTCCGCTCTAGAATCAGCTGGTTTTCCTTGAGGAAGTAAACGGCAAATACAAAGGATATTTTGTCGTATCTTCTATCCGATCATTTGTTGTGCAAAAATATTCCAGACTTCCATTAGAGCAGCTCTGCAAAAACGCTAGGAATTCGTTGGAATGCTCATTCTGACACCTTTTATTCATTACAACGCCCTTTCCAGTCTCTTCATCAAATACTAAAAGAGAAGTTCTCTCCCAAATTTCGAAATTATTCCATCCCGCGGGTTGGTTTTCGCCATGTATAGTTGGTGCGAAAATTTTGATGCAGCGAATATGGTCTGAGGGCACGGGTTGGGATGAGGTTCTAACTCCTAGCAGTCTTTCTCAATGGAAGTTGTTCCAATCCACTTATGAGAGTATCGATCAGATTCAAATTCCGAGATTAATCGACTATAGTCCAGATTATGGTGTCCAGTTCCACGGATTCTGTGATGCTTTGGAGAAGGCATACGCAGCCGCTTTATATATACGAATAGCTACAGGTGCTTCCATTTCCACTCACCTGGTCTATTCAAAGACGAAGTAACTGTGAAAACATTGTTCATTCCGAGGTTGTGTGGGGCTGTCCTTTTAGCAGAAATGATAGATAGCTTCGATGTTGGATGTTCCAAAGTATTCCATTTTCTGCTGGACAGATACTACCATTGTCCTCTCCTGGCTTTCTAAACCTCTTTGCTGTTGGATGACCTTTGTTGCCAACAGAGTTTCACAAATCGTTCAAATTACTGACCCTTCCAAATTGTTCTACGTATCCTCGGACACCAATCCTGCTGATCTGGCTAGTCGCGGACTCTTTCCTCAGGGTATAGTAGCCAACGATTTATGGTGGTTTGGACCCTCATGGGCCCGCGGCTCGACTGATTGTTGGCCGAATTTCAATCTCTTTCCTATTTCAGAGACGGACTTGGAGCGTAAGGCAGTAAAATCTCATTTTTACTATTTCCAACAATTTGAGGACATTCTTGAACGATTTTCATTTCTTAGGGCACTTCGAGTGGTTGCGTATGTGTATCGATTCTTCCATAGCACACATCCGAAATTCCGTTGGAATTTCTTCAAAGAATCTACTTTGATCACTAGTTCAGAACTATCTCTGATCAGAGATGGATTAATTAGAATGTATCAAAAGGCTTATTATCCGGAGGAATATAAAGTGCTATATTCCAAGAGTTCCATATCTTCCACTAATTCGCTTTTGAATATAAACCCATTTCTGGATTCTGGCTGTATAATTCGTGCTTATGGTCGTCTGGAGTCATCACCGGGTCTCACATATAGCGAAAGACATCCTATAATTCTGCCATATGGATGCCAATATTCGAGATTCTTGGTCCAACTCATTCATCAGGTCACCATTCATGGTGGCAATCAGCTGGTGCTTAGAATGATTCGTGCACAATATTGGATTCCGAAAGTTAAAAACTTAATAAACACGACTATCAACAAATGCAAGCCTAGTATTCTCTACAAAAAGCGTTGTCAAATGCAGCTCATGGCAGTTCTTTCTCCTGAGAGAATGACCTTCTCGCGACCGTTTGTTCGGACAGACTTAGACTTCGCTGGTTATTTTGACATCAAAAGCTACAGCGGACGAGCCTGTCGCATAACGAAAGGCTATGTCTGCGTTTTTGTGTGTTTTGCGAAAAAAGCAATACACTTTAAAGCGATTTCCGATTTGTGCAGGCCTACCTTCCTGGCATCATTCAATCGCTTCGTCTCTCGTAGAGGATGCCCATTACATTTATATTACGGTAATGGTACGACCTTTGTTCGAGCGAGGGTTTCCTCGGAATTCGCACGCCGCGGTGACTGCTAACTATTTTATTCAAAACTTTAGCTGGCACTTTATTCCTACAGGAGTCCCCCATATGGGTGGGCTGTGGGAAGCGGGTGTGAAAAGCTCTAAGTCCCAATTCCGAAAGTTCGCATTCTCCTTCAAATTTGAGGAGCTTTCTACTCTTCTAACGAGAATTAAAGCTTGGCTTAATTCGCGTCCTATATCACCGATGTCTCAGGAGCCTTCCAATTTTTAGGCCCTGACAATAGGAAACTTCCTAATTGGTTCTCCGATACTTGCGCCCGTCGACCCGATTATTGAAGACCGTCCACCTTCAATTCTCAATAGATGGCAGAGGCTCAAGGCTATCCACCAGAGTTTTTGTACTCGA
Organism: Philornis downsi; assembly: GCA_019455685.1. NCBI lineage: Eukaryota > Metazoa > Arthropoda > Insecta > Diptera > Muscidae > Philornis > Philornis downsi. The sequence continues at coordinate 39,777 of JAHXMU010025074.1, forward strand.
TGAAAAAATGAGTACTTGCGTGAATTGCAAAAGCGTGTGAAATGGCAATCTTCCGAGGATAATTTGAAGGAAAACACGTTAGTTCAATTCGCAGACGACAATGTTCCATCAAATTCTTGGCGTCTTGGCCGAGTTTCCAAAACATATTTTGGTTCTGATCATCGTGTTCGGGTGGACGATGTGATAACCCAGCGGGGTACCACCCATCACTAAACTAGTCGTTCTTTCGCCCGACTACTATTCTTTCAAATTCCATACTTTCCATTTTTCGTTCTTTTTCGGCTCGTTCAGCAATCATGCCCAAATCGTCCAACCGCCACAAAAACAACAGCCGCTCTGGCGCTAAGTCTCGTCCATATAAGGCCAGTTCGAGTAAAACCACACCATTTATATGCTGGCTCTGCCGAAAACTCCATCCACTTCGATCATGTAAAAAATTCTTAAACATGGACAGGACTGATCGAATGGAAGCTGTCCGAAGACATAAGTACTGCATTAATTGTTTGGCGCATGATCATTCTCATGGCACTAGCTTCAGTGATCACGGGTGAAACGCTGTAGTAAATTCCACCACACGCTGTTGCACTCCGACTTGAAGCAGCGTAACCGGTTTCCATCAAAGCGTCCTTGTTCGCGATCGCGGTCCTCCTCACCGAAGTTGGAAACGACGCAGAAATCGGCCCTTCAGAAGATTAAACCCATTAGCCCTGTACCATCCACATCGAAATCAGCATCGCTATCTGCGCTGATTAATCAGAACAGCGTTATCTTGTTGCCTACGGTCCTAGTTAAAATTGAGGGCACATCGGTGAAGGCCGTGGCACGATGCCTTCTCGGCTCGGGGTCACCAGTAAGTCGAATTTCACGCAGGTTGGTCACACAGTTAAAGTTGACCACGCTAACTTTGAAGGACGAAACGATTTACCCACTCACACTTCGGTCTTGTTATGAGTCAAGCGTCAACGTTGAGGCAATATTTTGAGTGGACAATCGGATGGCGATGCGTACGCCGGCGGAGTCACTACCAGAGGAGTAGTCATCACCGAAGGGCAGTACACTAGACCGGGGCTACCTACTGCACAGGACACTATCTTCGGATAGATGATCTACGGCTCATGTTCCAGGTAAACTTTTAGTCATATTCATACCATCCATCGTTTAAAGAGAAGAATTTTGAATTAAATAAACTGAATTTCCTATCATATGCACTACTGATTTCTTATTTTCTGAACAAAACACAAACTTAATTTTTTTATTCTTTTTACAGCTAGATTTAAGTCACAATTCGAGCTATACCTTCCTACGGCATGAATTTCCTGATGCGCCCCTCGTATTAGTTCGTTGGAATATAACTTTTGAATATCGTTTACTTTCAATATCGACGAGAGTATATATAAGACAGATTTGTTAGTGTTCATTCATTGCAGTGGCACTGCAAGGCGGACGGTAATGTTGATGCCAAATAATTTGATCATTTTTATATTCACCCTAGTTTACTATCCGTCTGGCCACTCTACAGTTAATTGGCCGAAAATTCATGGTTTGACCGCGTAATTCACACATCAACTCAGACTTTAAAAGTTTGAGTGGTGTGTGTTACCGATTGTTCTAAGGATGGCTATGATCGGTCTTATATACCCTCTTTGTTGCTTTGCCATTACCGAAATCTTAAACCAAACTTCACTTGTTACTGTGAGTTCAAACGAGCTAGTTCAAATTGGTAAGCTTCCGCACAAATTATTCAAATTAGAATAAAGAAATGATATTGTTCAATTCCATCATTGTAATTCTTGGTGTTTTCTTTATATTTCTATGATCGGTAAATAATTTGTGAGAAATACTATAAATTTATTGTTATATTTCGGGCTCGCACAAGTCTAAACCAAAAGCCACCTTTCGCTCCAGGAAAGATGAAAGTTCCCTAGTTCATCACATTTTCAGAAACGCTAACAGAGAAGGATAAAAAAATAATAACCGAGAAGCTTGATGAAACTGAAACAAATCGATATAATAAATCACTTAAACAGACAAAACGAATTTATTAATATATTGCGCAATACATCGAACTTATTACAGGATAGGATTGTAAAGCAGCAGGCTATAAATACTTTTAGATACACTGTTCAATCTTTTAAGGATCACTTGGAAAACTTAGAAACCACTATACAATTGGCAAGAAATAATTGTGAACGCTAGAGGGATACCAATAGAAATAATAAATACAGTAACCTATAACCAATTTAGAAGCATTAAGGTATCCGTTTGGAAAAAGGAAGGCGCAATGTTTTTAGTACACCAAATACCACAAAAATTAAACCGACACCAGATACTTAAAATTATACCCATTCCTAACTCGGAAAATAGGGAAATTGTAATTGGTGAGGATTTAAAATTTATAACTATAATAAAACTTTGTACGAACTCCAAAATGAAAAACTTAAAAAAGCAGATAATTGCCTACACAATATTCTTCTGAATGGAATCAACAACTGCACTGACATTTGTAGAACCGAATACAATTATAATTTCAAACGCTGATAAACAAATGTTGCATCACCATTTGGTAACGTACTGATAACATTTCAAGATTGTGTCATATTATATGGAGGAGAAAAATTCATAGCAAATAAGGCACATCCGCCACAATTATTACAACTTCCTGAAAGACAACTAGCAGTAAGAGAAACGGAACTAGAAAACATACAAAAGAAAGATAATTGTGAAACACGCTAAAAACAGAGTTATCGCAAAAACAAAAGTACTGTTATCTGCACAAATCCTAAAGTTTGTGTGCAAGGTTGTTTAGTCCAAACAACAAAACAAACAAAAATGTTATAAATATGAAACACACCTTAGTGTTCCAAGTATAATTGTAAAACATTACTGTGGGAGGCTTCTTCGTTCCCCAATGAGTCATTGAAAACTGGTTATTTTGGTTACTCATTATTATATCATAAATTTCATAAATCTATTAATATGTTAAGTTGTAGTTAAACGCAATAACATAATTCTTTGAAAGAATGATGATGTTATATTTTTCGAATAGAGTTGTCTACAATTACAAACTTGAATTTTCTTCACCTTTTATTAGGAAACTTATCTGGATAGCTTTTTCATCTTCAAATCTTTGATCAATATACGATGTATAGCACTTTTTGAAATGTTTAACCCTTATAGTTAGCTCTCGCACTATTTTGTGGGTTTTCTTAATCGCGGCAGCTCGTACAGTCTCATTTAGACTTTGCTACCCAATAGTTTACAGTCGTAAGGAGTTCCCCCAGAGTAGAATCTAGCTCGGCTTTGACATTGGTTGGACTAAAGCCTTTCAAACGGTAATATCGAATTACATAACGGTGACCAATTTTATTGTTTACAAATTCACTAAGATCGTTTACTTTTGATGCCTCAAATAGAAACACTAAATAACGTGGAGCCTTGAAACTTAAAAAATGCGTTTTGTAAGGTTGCCACTTTTTACCAAAATATTTTTATTCAAAATAGTATACTATCCATATACTACTATTTCCATAGATATGCTCCAAAAGAGGGAACATTTTCATTGGTGGCAAAGTAGCAACATGTTCCAATTATGTAATGAATGAATAATGAATAATGAAACGCTTTGCTTCCAATGTGCAGTTATCATCTCTTGTAAAGTTATTAGTAGTACACACATGTAATACAATTTAACGTATTACATTAACCTGTTGGACATTCGTCGATAAATTCAATCAATTTCAAATTCAATTTACTTTTAAAACTATAATTTGCGCTGAATAATTCTAAAACTTAAAAATATATTGGTTTTGAGGAATATATCCGAAAATGTGACGCCAGAACTACATAATAGCACAATATAAGTAGTACTGAATGATTGTAAATTTGCAAGTACTTGCCTCCAATGACAACCCAATGTTAAATTTGTATGTGTTTCAGTCAAATTTGCACCAAAAAAAAAATTGGAAGTACTCCAAAAGAAATGAAATCTTCATTAACGGCAGCACTATGTGTCGATTCTTTACTTCCTTCTAATAACCTAAATATGTACTTCGAAATTGTAATAATAACGATATTTTAGAACAATAATGGTTTGAAGTAATGAAATGTTTTGCTTTCAATGGGAAGTAGTCATGCTTTGGGAAGGAATAGCTATATACAAATTTTGCATAAATCATCAATATAACGGTATTAAGTTATAAAAAAACCTGATATCCAGACCTAATATACAGATATATAGTTTCTCTAAATTTAATATAATTTAATGCATTACATTAATCAGCTAGGTATGGATTGGTAAAGTATTATATTCAATCTGCTTTTACAACTTTAATTTTCACTATATAATCCCATAAACTTAAAAAATAAGTTATTTTTGAAATATATACCCGCAAGTACTTACCTCCTATGACATCCCAAGGTTGGATTAATTGTATTCCAGTCAAACTTTCACCTCAAGTGGATGAGCAGATGTGACAATATTTTTGCTGGATTTTGCTGCAATTTGTGGAATGGTTGCTGATTCAAATTCTTCGTACCTTCTAACTGATTTCTCTATAGAAGTTGACAAAATTAAGTCTGCTGTTATTCTATGCATGAATAATAAATAATAGTAGTGATTTGTATACTCGTATTAAATAGTAATTTTAAATTGCAACCTCACTGAGATCATGTTTTTTGTTTATATTATTTATATATTATAATCTGTCTGTCTACTCTTAAGCTGGGATCCCACTATCGGCGCAATGTACCGATTTTTGTAAAATTCAATAGGCCGATAGTGGGAACGCACAACATTTGTCAAAATGGGACAATCTGTGCCGAAATCGTGCTGACTAAAAATAATGAAATACAACCCTGTTGCGCCGATAATGTGAACACTCTGTACATAAAGTGGAACAATAAAATTGTTAAAAATGCGACAATTTTTATCGGCCACTTGCACACCGATCAAAGTTAACAATTAGCGCCGATTTTTAAGAACAACACTGTTTGTAAACACAAGAAAAGCGGAAGAAGCACAAAAAAGAAAATTTAAACTGAATACGCGTAGTCACAAAAAAAATCATTAAAAATGTATTCAGACTACGAAATTTTAGAAGGCGAAACAAGTTTCGAAGAATTGTCTACATCAAACCCGGAAAACAAAAGGAAAAGGCCACGAGTGCTATTGTACTATTTTTTTGCTTACCTTTTTTATTACACCGCTTTAATGCTATAAAATAAGAAATTGATTTTCAATTTTGTAAATCAATCAGCGAAGACATATAAACAAAAAACATATGATTCAATTTCTCAAAAAGTGCGCTGATAGTGTGACCACGTTTTGCAGATTATGCACAAATTTTTCTTCCGGCCGATATGTACCGAAAAGAAATAGCACAATATGCGATGATAATGTGACTGCTCAAAAAGTAATTGCCCAAATCCTTGTCAAACGCACCGATGTAGCACAATAAAAATCGGTACATATTGTGCTATGTGCGCCGATAGTGGGATCTGAGCTTTACGCTTGCTCTGTTATTATAACATATTATTACATTGTTTACATTTCATACTCCGGTAGGGTGGTTTAAAAAAATGTGGATGCTTTGTATTAAGTTGCACCAGAAACGTGGTTTAATTTAGTGAGCGTGAGATATCAGATACCAAAAAAGATCGGGTTTCGGTAAGCATTTGTATTAATAAAAATATTTAATGTTATTTAAATATTATAATATTAATATTTAATATTATTTAAATATTATAATATATTAAAATAATAATCATATTTAAAATTAGGCGTTTTATAACTTTTTTCGGATTTTAAAATTGTGTCTACGAAACAACGTATTATAAAATGCGTTATACGTTATATTTTAAGTAGGAATAAATAAAAACTGTAGAAACTTGTTTTTCGTGCCATGACTGTAAATTTTCACGCGAAATAACAAAATCATTTATATTCTGCAGCACACCTAAATTACAACTGTCAAAAATTTCAGTAGAATCGCAAAGATGTACTCTTCGTGGAAAATGTAAATTTCGTTTGAACTGCGTACTATTCTTTAAATAGTATTGGTTTACTTACTCATTACTCATTCTTCTTATATTATTTTTCTTCTTACTGTAAATTCAAGGCAAAAGACGGCGCTTTGCTTTAAACGCCTGCAAATATTGAAAAAAAAAAACAATGTTTAATTCTAAACGTTGAAATTCCCCTTTCTGCTAATCCATTTACAATGGGTTTGCAACAACCATAATTTTTAAGTTAAAATCTGTTCAATATGTGATTACGTTTCCACATAAATAACATGAACAGATTCTAACAAGTGACGGCTACTGCCAATAGGAGCCACCTTGCTTCATCTTGATTGTTCAAAAATGTAAAACTTTACTCTAAAAACGGATTTCGTCCCAACTGGAGCAAGCCATCTGCCCTTGCGCAAAGAAAAGGTAATATCATTTTAAATAAAGGTTACACTTTTACCAGAAAGGAAATAAATTAATTCACTTTCGTTTTATTTCCTACTTTGCAATTGCTACGCAAACCTTAAGTCCTTCGTGAGCCGGATATTTAGGTAAACTTTTGCTCCGCAAACATTTAATCCCAAGCGCCAGAGACTTTTCGAGCCAGCACTAAAAAATTCTTTTTTCCGCACAAAAAGGTCTACGATTCCATTCAAAATGCCGTCATAATCATCAGCATCATCAGCTCCATCATTTTTTTTACTTTGTAAAATAATTTTATAAGGTGCGTATAAACAATTTTTTCAAAGTGAGCCAAAATGAATTGTTTTAAATACATTTAAATACGTGCCGTCCGATATACAAAATAAGCAAATATATGCCCCTTACAACACCGCGATCGAGTGGAACAACCCAAACTGGGATGAAATGCGAGCGACCGAACATCCGAAGTTGCATAAACACGCAAAAGTTAAAATAATTTATGTATCCTTCTTTCTTTATAACAAGCTAGTTAAACTAGATATATTAAATATTTCGGATTGCTTCAAAATTCAATTGTGTGTGCTTTTAGTTTGATTTACTCCTTACAAACTATCAAAAAATAAAAAAAAAACTAACAATATGTTGAGGGTGCGAGTAACTTACTGAGCTATTAGGAAATCTCGGCTCATAAGTTGCGATAGTGGTCTATTGGTAAACAGTCTGCTGTTGATATGGGCGTCAATAAAATGTCAAATATTTATGATCCCCATCTTATCCATGCAGGGTGGGTCAGAGATATAAGATCACAGGACATGGTTGCATTCTGTAGTGACAGTAGAAAACACAAGAGAGAGCAAAATGTTCAAGGCCAAAGTGGCCGGCTATTGACCCGAGATGCAGCGGTGCTCTCTATATTATGTGTTAGTTATACTTAGAAAGTGTTATTGTCGGTGTCTATTTAATGTACGTAAGATACGTTAATGGGAGCTTGTTGAGTTTGAATTACAAAAGGTAGATTCAGAAATAAAGTAATAAGACAACAAGCAAGTGTTAATGTTGAAACAAAAATCGACCGAAGAAGATTCGTGACCAGCGCAGTTCAAATAATTTCCTAATATTAAAGACGGATTGGGATGCCCACGGAGAAAGTGAACTTAATTTAAACAATTTAAGTTGAAAAATTTGATTGCCGGTCGCCAAAATAAGGAAGGAAATAGAAAAGTATTAAGGACGAAATTGGAACTCATCTAACGTTCATTCCTAGCAAAAGGCGCCGGCAAGATTCGTTTCTGTGGAGCATCAGGTAACAAGCTGTATTTTAAATTGTGAATAAAAACATCCAAAGGCGGCAATTTAGACCTAATTGGACGCAATTCTTGTGGGAATCAATACCAAGTAAATGTAACACCCACACGTCCAGATAATTTATCCGGTTCTTGGATTAGCGTGGTACTGAACCACGGAAATACGCCTGGTCGGAACGTGAGATACAGGAAGTGCATAAAAGAGAAAAAAAACATGTATAGATACAAATACAATTGAAATGTCCCAAATCCACTCGTGTAATTGTGTTAAATCTTAGTTTAAGTTTAGTATAGTTTTCTTGTTAAGCGTTTTTTTTTTTTTTTTTTGTTTTTATTATTGTAAAGTTCTAACTAATTTTGAAAGTTTGTGGATAAAAAGAGGCACAATTGTTTGCCAAACCAAATTCTAGTATTCTAGAAAATACTCCAGAGAGCTCTTTAGGGTAGAAAAAAAAACTAGGATTAGGTATTTGTTTGGTCAATCGCAATAGCAATTAAAAGAAAACAAAAATTAGTTAGCTCTGCCAGGAAAATAATGAATAATTAAATGAGTTATTGTTTTATTTTTTTATATATAATTAACTTTCCTAAGACTATATTAAAAATGGAGATTAATTGAATTTCGTGATATGTGTTGCTAAAGTGTTTATTATGGATTTCGGAAACATTTGGGGGATGGATTAATGGTTGGATATCCTAAGGGATCGTTTGAAAGCATCAAAAGAACGATCAAGGTTGGGAGGGCTGCGGCATTGAGACTTGTCATCTGTCTCACATATAAAAAAAAAATTATTGTACTACCCTGATCTGAAGTGATGCGGATTGAGAATCCATGACAGACGAGAGCTAGCCGAGGTGGCGTCACAAAGGAACATACAAAACAAAGATCTTGAAAAGGGGTACGTAACAGTAAATGGCGCCCAATTTAAAACAGGGAAACAATAAAAAAAAGAAAGAGAAAAAGAACAGAATTTGATATTGAACTTGGATCAAATATGAATGTGAAAGTATTGAGTTAGTGGAGGCTTAGTTTCAAACAAAATAGAAAACTAATTGCACACTAGACGGACAATAGGAATCAATATCAAATAGATCGACAATAATCAGCGGCTTAGCGGTGAATGAATAACAAGCTAACTGCGCTGAAATATCGATCGGATAAACATATACGAGTATATAGAGATGTTTGCAAATTATTTACGACCTAATGAACAAAATACGTTAGTTTGCGTAAATAGGTGAAGAGTAAAATTAACCAAGTCTGATAAATATATATACAGAAATAGAAAGCCAGCAGATAGGATACCAACCTCGTAAGCCAAAAGTATTCATCAGAATCCCCAATGTGGAAGAAATTCAAATTGTTTAGTGTGGAGTAATTGGAATTTATCTATATATATTAGATATATGAATTTTTTTTTTTTTTTTTTGATGTAATAAGTTCATGTTATATAGAATTGAGTTGTTTTTCTTCAATTTTGTTTGTTGTTGTTGCCATTGAATATTGGTAAATTCATAAAAAAAGGATTTGAAGCAAGAGGCTAACCGAACAAATTGTTTCACAGACAGTGGAGGGATATTATAAAATATCACATAGAACTACAAGTAATCGTTCGTGTTTAGTAAATCATCATGGCTTTGGTTTATTCAAATAAAAAGGCACCTCTTAAAAGGATAGAAGAAGGTAGCATTAGGGATTTGTCTAACACAATAATAGTAGGCGAGGAAAGTGATAAACCTCGAGAACAGCAACAAAGGCCAGTCAAGAACAAAAACGTTGAACGACCAACAGGAGCGGTACGCAAAGAGCCACCACGCCAACCGGACTATTCTTCTCCGGATTATTCATTGCCTCTGCCCACATATAATCCGCCACCGAATCTTATAAAGGTCAGCCCGAGAAGATACGCAGGACAGATTAAGAGTATGGTTGTAGAAGCCATTAATGAGCATCACGGCGACCTGGACAAGAAAATAGATGAAAAAATCGAAGAATGTTTCAGAAAAAGGTTTACAGAAATGATGAGAGAAATTGAAAATTTAAAGGTAACTAATAGCCCTGGTAATCAAAGTAGAGCAAATGATGGAGGCACAGACAGAATGAAAGACATGAGACATGAGCCAGTAGATCCGATAAAAGGGAAGGGCGATTTTGTTGCACCTCCTGTCCCAAATAGGGGATTGGATTTCGAGAATATTCGAGATATCAGTGGACCGTCTGGATCTTTTCACGAGCGATATGAACAAGAGCACAGTCCAAGAGTAATTCCCGTTCAACAAATGCCAATTAGGGGACCGATTCAAATTGATAAATGGGGGTTAGAATTCGATGGAAATCCTAATCATTTGTACGTTGAAGATTTCATTTTTAGGTTGGAGTATTTGCAGCACTATTATGGTAACTCATGGAGTGAAATCATGAGGGACTTTCACCGCTTATTGAAAGATGATGCATGAGAGTGGTATTGGATGACAATCAAAACAGTCGGCAGACGTTGGGAAGATTTAAAGGAAGCACTTCTTTTAGAATACAGACCAAATAGGAGCGAGTACGAATTCATGCGAGACTTAGAAGAGAGAAAACAACGACCAGGGGAATCATTAGATTCGTAATTTCACACGATGAAAAAGTTAAGAGTCCGGTTAAGAAATCCTATTCCAGAGGTGGAAATGATTCGCATTCTGAAAAGAAATTTGAGAATAAGTATAGCTCAAATTGTATATCCGCTAAAAGTATACACGGTAGAACAGCTTAGGGATGAATGTAAGGAAATAGAGAACAACTACTTGAAAAGAGATTCGACATGGACAACACAGTCATCGAGAGCAATGCCAGCACGTCGGCAATACGTCAGTGAAGTACACCAAAGCTCGGAGAGGAATGAAGAAGATATAGAGGCAAATGAGAACAAAAGACAAATTTCCGACAAATAGGAAAAGTGCCATAGTTTGTTGGAATTGTCAGCAACCAGGACACACGTTCCCGGAATGTTGGTCGATTCAGAGAAATCTATTTTGTTATAAATGCGGAATGCCAGGAGTGATTACACCAAAATGCTCGAAATGTGTGGAAAACTTAGACAGGGATGTGACGAAAGTGGCAGAGTCTCACTCCAATCGACCACCCACCGATTCCGAATAATGTAGCCACACAGACTGATACCCCGTTTGTTACCGAGAAGGAAACAGAATTGAAGTTGTTAAAAAGGAAAAAAGAAAGAAAAGAACCATTACCTACTAAGAACTACAGAAATTTGTCATATGAAGAAAGATTAGAGAACTACCAAAAAGTAAGAAGAAAGATATTTGAACAAGGTCAAAATTATAATAATAAAAGATTAGATAAAATTAGAAGAGTTAGAAAGCGATTTAAAGAGAAGAAATTAGAGAGAAAAGATGTAAAAGAAACAGTAAAGAGGTGTGGGGCGCTGATCGAAAACCAAAACGGCAAAGATCCTAGACCGTTCGTTGACATAAGAATAGGCCAGCATAAATTAAAAGGACTATTAGATTCGGGAGCATCTGTTACTTTGTTAGGAAAAGATTGCGAAGCTTTACTAGAGAAACTAGGAAAAGAATTTTGCCCATATATATCCGAGATTAAAACAGCCGGAGATGAGAAGCTCTATATCATAGGAAAAATTGAACTACCAGTAGAATTTAAGAATAAAGTGAATAAAATAAATTTCTATATTTACCCAGATTTGGCTCAAAAAGTATATTTAGGAGTGGATTTTTGGCAAAAATTTGAATTGGCACCTAAAATATTTAACTGCGATGAAATGGAAACATCAATTTCGTCTCAAGAAAATGCGCAATGCAAAGAAAATACAGAGATACATAGCTTGACGGCAGAGCAAATGGAAAGACTTCAAGAGGTTAAGACTGCATTTAGGTCGTTTGAAGCTCATGGATTTGGCAAAACTAACTTAGAAGAGCATGAAATTAAATTAATGGAAGGTACCGTGCCTGTGAAAGACAGACACTATCCTGTTTCTCCAGCGGTACAAGAATTAATATATAACGAAATAGATAACATGTTACAACTGAATGTGATAAAAGAAAGTCAAAGTCCATGGAATAATAGAATTACGCTTGTTAGGAAACCGGGAAAGAATAGATTATGTCTAGATGCGCGAAAGTTGAACGACAGAACAGTTAAAGATGCTTATCCTATTCATAACATAGAAGGCATTCTAAGCAGACTTGATGAAACACATTTTATCAGTAGCATAGATTTAAAATTTGCATTTTGGCAAATTAATTTGGAGGAAAAGTCACGAGCTTACACCGCCTTTACCATACCCGGAAGGCCACTATATCAGTTTAAAGTAATGCCTTTTGGATTATGTAATGCGGTCCAAAGGCTTTGTAGGCTAATGGACAAGGTTATCCCACAGGAGTTAAGGTCAAATGTCTTTGTGTACTTGGACGACCTGTTGATAATTTCTGCCAGTTTTGAAGAACACCTTAAAATTCTTAAGAGAGTTGGGAAATGTTTAGAGGATGCTGGTTTAACTATAGGATTGGAAAAGACAAAGTTTTGTTTCAAGGAATTGAAGTATTTGGGATTCATCATAGGAGGAGGAGTCCTTAAGACCGATCCCGATAAAATAGAGGCTATAAAACGGATACCAATATCCAAATCGGTAAGGGAAATCCGAAGTTTTATAGGAACAGCGGGCTGGTACCGCAGATTCGTGATGAAGATGAATTTTCAACCCTGAGTGCTCCGTTGACGAACTTGATTAAGAAAGGCGTAAAGTTTGTAATGACAAAGGAGGCAGAGGAAAGCTTTGAAAGGCTCAAAAAAGCATTAACATCAGCGCCAGTGCTAGTACACCCCGATTTCAAACGCAGATTTTATGTACAATGCGATGCATCTAGTTTTGGAGTGGGTGCAGTGCTATACCATAGAGACCAAGAGGGAAATGAAAGACCGATCGCTTTTTTCTCTCAAAAATTTAATTCCGCCCAGCGAAATTATAGCGTAACAGAAAAGGAATGCTTGGCAGCAGTATTAGCAGTCAAGAGATTTCGACCTTATATAGAGTTAATGCCGTTTACAGTGATAACTGACCATGCCAGTCTGAAATGGCTAATGTCATTGAAAGACTTAAATGGCCGTTTTGCTAGGTGGGCGTTGCAATTGCAATCATTCAATTTTCAAATAGAACATCGAAAAGGATCTGAAAATATAGTAGCAGATACACTATCGAGAACTGTAGAAGAATTGGACGTAACACCGGAGTCTATTTTAGGTTTTGAAACTACAGAATTTAATTCTAAAGAATACATGGACCTGATAAAAACAGTTAGCGAAAATGCAGAAAACTTGCCTGACATTAAGGTCGAAAATGGGCTAGTATTTAAGAGAAATGGTACGTGCGCTGAATTAGTAGAAATGGAAGAATTCACGTGGAAATTATGGATTCCATCCTCATAAACAGCTTCAATGATAAAAGATGCTCATGAACAAAAAAGTCATGTAGGAATGAACAAGACCTTATGTGACCTGAAAATAAAATATTATTGGCCCAACATGGCGGTACAAGTACGAAGTTTTGTCAGGAACTGGAATGTAAAGAATGCAAACCATCACATCAACATATGATGCCGGAAATCGGAAAAGAAATTATAACGGACCGACCCTTTCAAAAATTGTATGTGGACTTTTTGGGTAAATACCCTCGGTCAAAAAGGGGAAATTCTTATATTTTTATTGCGATGGATCATATGACGAAATTTATATTTCTGAAAGCCATGAGGGAGGCTACCACAACCAACGTTCTGAAATTTCTAGTGGAACAAGTGTTTCATGTTTTTGGAATACCTGAGATAATTCATTCTGATAACGGCAAACATTTTACGTCGAAACCTTTTCAGAATATGATAAAACAATATGAAATAAAACATATGAAAACGGCTATTTATTCGCCGCAGTCAAACGCAGCGGAAAGGGTTAACCAAAGCGTATTATCTGCGATCAGAACTTATTTAGATCAAGACCATAGAGAATGGGATTTACATTTGCATTCAATAGAAACTGCATTGCGAACATCGATTCACACGGCTATAGGTGTAACTCCGTTCTTCGCATTGTTTGGGCAAAATATGTTCACAAGCGGGTCTGATTATAAGTTAGCACGAAAGCTGAAAGCTTTAGACGAAAATGAAATGTGTTTTACGGATAGAAAAGATGTATTAAGTGTGGTAAGAGCACACCTGAAAAGAAACATGCATAAGGCATATGAAAAAAGCGCATTGAGGTACAATCAGAGAGCCCGAGTTGTTAGGTTTGAGCCTGGACAGGAGGTGTATAGGCGAAACTTTATCCTGAGTAGTTTTAAAAACAATATAAATGCAAAATTTTGTCGTAAGTTTATAAAATGTCGAGTACTAAGAGCACTGGGGAGAAATATGTATGAGCTGGGCTCACTAGATGGAACACCTGTGGGTGTTTATCATGCAAATGATATCAAACAATAAACTGTGATATAGACGAAGTGCAATAATAGTGGGTAGGGAAAAGTCACTAAAGTAAGAAAGACCACTGCAACAAACTGTGATCAAATAGTAAGTAATATAATAATAATAGAAAAACAAATAATAATAATAAGAAAAATAAAAGAAAGAAACGAAAAAAAGAGGTACAACATATTGGAAAATCAATTCCGTTCGAAGGATCATAGAGGATTTTTACATTCTAGTGGAAGCTAGAGCTGATTTAATTCCCTAAATGAGCTTATAGTTTGTACATAGAAAGTAAAATCCGCTATGAGAACATAATTTAAATTAAAAATTTATTTTAAAATATGACAACTTTTAGACGAAACAACATTAAGAAAAAGAAAAAAAAACGATGATATTTTAGCAACAAGATCATTTAAAAAAAAAAACGATGTTCGTAAAAAAAGAAAAATTATTAAAAAGAAAACAACAAGAAAAAGTGGAAAACACACAGTCGATTTAAAAAAAATATACACATATATGTATATATATATATTTTTATAGGTAGCTATATAGAAAAATATTACAAAACTCAACTTACCCTTTGTTCCTACGATATCCAGTTTGTGCAATATTAGGCTAGTAGTTGTCTGTGTTCCTGTAAACCCATTATTAAGCATTTTTAATTTATACCGATCAATCGTCCAGTGTTTGTGTTGAGGCATGACGTTAAAAAGAGGAAAAATAAGAATAGACAATCAAATAGGAAATATGTATTTACTTCACATACTTAGCAACCTATACCAACAATTGAAATAGCAATAGCGAAAAGTAATACGAATTGGATTGAACGTCTAACTCAGTGGTATATTGGAGAGACGTGGGTGTAGCCTACATTGAGCGCCTACTTGAGGATGCAAAAAGTAAAGCACCCATCACACTGATGTTTCTGGAAGGGCTCCATAAACACCAGAGTTTTGTTGAGGGTGCGAGTAACTTACTGAACTATTAGGAAATCTCGGCTCATAAGTTGCGATAGTGGTCTATTGGTAAACAGTCTGCTGTTGATATGGGCGTCAATAAAATGTCAAATATTTATGATCCCCATCTTATCCATGCAGGGTGGGTCAGAGATATAAGATCACAGGACATGGTTGCATTCTGTAGTGACAGTAGAAAACACAAGAGAGAGCAAAATGTTCAAGGCCAAAGTGGCCGGCTATTGACCCGAGATGCAGCGGTGCTCTCTATATTATGTGTTAGTTATACTTAGAAAGTGTTATTGTCGGTGTCTATTTAATGTATGTAAGATACGTTAATGGGAGCTTGTTGAGTTTGAATTACAAAAGGTA